>CANYBF013570079.1:0-12017 GCA_948192965.1 Dalechampia spathulata
TCAGGCCGCTTCCCAACACGGGGAGGCCCGGGTTTTATTTCCCAGTTTTTCTAGTCATTCAATTGAATTGGCAAAACAAACTGGGTGGCGACTCCACTTAATAACCTCGACACGATCTTTCTAGGTTAAAGAAACAATCAATTATAGAAGTATGCCATTGAGAGCAAGCACCACGGCATCTCACGTCGAACAGCGTGCAGCGCTCCCACGTCCGGGGCGCGTTACTCTTACAGTGACACTTTCAGGTATAATGGAGTGACAGAGGATGCTATAAGATTGAGGCTATTACCATTTACATTGAGGGACAAGGTAAAGATTTGGCTGAACTCATTGACTCCAAGGTCAATCATAACTTGGGACCAACTCATGCAAGCATTTATGGCCAAATACTTTCCCTTGGCAAAGACTGCAAAGATCATCAAGGAGATTACTAACTTTTAGTAGATGGATGGTGAGTCTTTATATGAGACATGGGAAAGATTCAAGGAGCTACAAAGGAAGTGTCCTCATCATAATTTGCCAAGAAAGTTGTTGCTTCAAACATTTTACAATGGAGTAAATACAACCACTAGAGGGACCATTGATGCAGCAGCTGGAGGGTCCCTGATGAAGAAGACCATAGAAGATGTATATAAACTACTGAAGGAAATGGCAGCTACAAATGCACTATGGGCATCAGACAGGTCAAAGATGGTAATTAAGGAACATAAAGGTATTTTATCACTTGATGCTATTAGTGCTTTGTAGGCTGAAGTTGCAAATTTGACCAAGCAAATTAGCAACTTATTAAAGGTGTCTAGTTCATGTGAGCTGTGCACAAGCAGGACATACTGTGAATGAATGCAATAAATGTGAAACCATGGAACAGGTAAGTTTTATAGGCAATATGCCATAATCTATTGGAAGACAAGGTAATAATCCTTAGTCCAATACATATAACCCGGGATGGCGAAACCATCCAAAATTTTCTTAGAGTAATAATACAGGAAATGTGCAAAAGGCACAACAACCAGCACCATCCCAGAATAATTTTGAGTCAAAAATGGAGAAGTTCATGGAGCTGCTAGGAACCAAACTAACAAACCAGGAGGAATCATAGAAGTGAATGGAAGCCAAGTTTGATCAAATCATAAAAAACCATTCCTCCTCAATCCACAACTTAGAGGTTTAAGTGGGTCAGCTGGCCACAACAATGGCACAAAGAAACCTTGGAGGACTTCCAAGTAATACGGAGCCAAACCCCAAAGAGCAAGTAAAGGCAATTACTAAGGAGTGGTAAGGAGTTAGTTTGTAAGGGTAAGGAACCTGTTGTTGTTGAGGATGAGTGCAGGGAAGAAGAAGGGAGACAGAGCAGTGGTGAAGCTGAACCTTCATAAATGCAGCATGAGTGTCACATCACCTAGTCAAGAAAAAGGCCCCTTATGAAACCTTAAAACTCTTCCCTCCCTCTAGCCCCAGAATTTCATCACAAGGGAAAAATCGCAAGACAAAACATCATCACAAAGCATATAAAACATGCTAAATAAAATTTCTAAAGCACAACACACATTCAGATACCAAGGAAAGAAGAGGCAACACTGAGATAATCATAACACGTAGTTGGAAACATATATATATATACAAAACTACAGTTGTCTCAATGGTATCAAAAGTAATAATCAATACAATACAAAATGGTATTTCTACCAAAAATGAGAAGAGGAGTCTGCCTAATATGTCCCGAGCTACACTAGCGAGGTCCGTAAAAGCTGTGAGCCACATTGCCAACAAACTCCTTTACCCTCGTCTAACCTCAGAAGTGCCCAGACCTGTGTTCATCAAATGACAAATGCTAAGTAAAACTCAGTGGCGCTAATTAAAATGAATGCAATAAATAATAATATTGAAGTGTAAAGAATCTCAAGGTAATAAAATAACAACTATCATCCTGGTAAAAACAAGTAATCCAATATCAATAGTAATATTTATTTCAATGCAGCGTACAAATCAAATTCCCGTATAATCGTATTCGCATGTACATAGGCCCAGAGTCCCCAACTCATCACATGTAGTACCTGGATTCACTTCTATTTTAGTATCATAACTCACATATTTATATAATTATAATATCACATTTCATTTTAAAATGAATGCATGCAATGATGAAATGACTTTATGAGAATGCCATGTTTTGCACTCTCCCTCAAACAATCTGGTTCACTATTGCATCACAGTTCATCAATCACATTTCTAATTAAAACATTTTCTGGAATGTGACTGTGCTCAGCATTCAGTAATAATAGTCAGCATACGCAACTGAACTCAGCGTATGGGAAACGACTGTACTCAGCTTCCATATATAAATATATCTCAACACGCAACTATATTTCAGTAATTAAAATCAATCTCACTTTTTCCGTCCTTATAGCACCATGTAGTGATGTTATGAAATGTTGATGAGTTATGTAAGAATGAATGAGAGTTTATGATGTGATGTTTGGATATGTCAAAGCATATAATATACTGTTTCTTATAATTTATAGAGCATACAACTCAATATATATATAGTGCTATTCGTGTGTGATATTATCTCAGACTTAATTCATAAGCCGAGTATTGTTAGCACTGACCTTCAGTGGCCTTTCCCTTATCTACGTGTCTAGGGGACAAGTGAATAGGCTCCTCAGTAAATCCTGTAATTATATATATATGTATATATAAATTTAGTAATATACCCAGAGAATTCAATTATTTACTAATCGTACAATCATGCTAGGTAATAATAATAGTATACACATCATAATAATTATTTCTCTAAATTCCTATTTAAAAGCAGCATATGCAAGAAGGTATCATATTATCATCAATAAAAATTTAATCAGGAATAATAAATAAAGATATATATATAGTATTTATTTCTAAAATAGATCTCTTATTATAACCTATGATAATATAATTTTGCTAATTAATAATTAAATTATAGATCTACTAACTTCATATAATCAGTAATTTACAAATCTTATATTAACTAAACATTTTAAGATTCAATAAAACATATAATAATCATAGTTTAAAAGAGTAGTAATAGATAATCTCAATTTATAAATTAAATAGCTATAGGACTACCTCACTATATAAATTTAGTTAATATTACTTGTTGTTAAATTATGCACATAAAAAGTTTTGGTAAAAACTTCTTTATAAATCAAATAAGAAATTATTTAATATAATAAAAAATTAATAAATAAAAAATATTAAGTTATATAATTTTTCTTATGTTAAAATATAGATGTAACTTAAAAATAAGAGTAGTGAATATATAATATTAAAATCATATAGTAAAACCATGAGTATATAGTTCCTGCCGTAAAGGTCATACATAATTGCTACAATTTGGTTCATTAGGCATCTTACGGCAAAGCAACATTGGCAATCAATCAATTAACATATCTCTTTTCTCAAGTTAATTAACATATAGCTGGATAGATACTAAGAAGAGCTATAACTCTTCACTTAATTTCTTGCGTCAGTTAAGCTAAAACCAACATATAAAGCAAGCATACAAAACCATCAAAATTTGCGTTTCAATACCAAAACGGGCCTAAAATAACGCAAGAATACAGCACCCCCAAATACTCATTCAACCAAAACATGAACCACTAAATCCAATATAAAAACATAGTCATTTTATTCATATTCTTGCAATATATAACATTATCATCTAATTATACACAAACAATAAAAACTCTGCTCTACCGCACATGATTCATACCAAATCAAAAGATCATTAACAATTACAACAACATTTTATGTCCAATTAAACACAACCGCACCATAAACACTACTTCTCTTAACTAACCTTCTTTTATTTATGCACATTACGCATAAAAATGGTAGAAAACTCAAGTCTCAACAACTCATCAAGAAAAGCGAATGGAGATCAAAACAGTAATAAAGATCAAAAGAAAATAAAGTCAACAAGAAGTTTCTCACTCATGCCTCTATACAACAAGTCCCCTAAACTAACCATCACCACTTCTGCTCCTCTCAAAGACCCATCCATACTCTAACTAAACCCTTGCTAAAGTAATGTCCGAAGACATCTAACATAACTCCCACTAATTCTATCAAGAACACTCTAATACAACCTCCCTGCCGTAACCTCCACATTTATCTTAAAATAAATAAAGAACATGCAATCGTAAGAAGAAGAAGAGGAAGATGCCAGATTAACATGCATGTCATAATTAACAAAACACCAACATGCAAGCCTACCTTACAAGAAAAGGATGGAACGACTGCACCTTGATCCACCCTTAATCCCGTGTAACAACACCATCCAAACCCGTAACAATAATAACCCAAAGAATAGCAAGAAAATAATGAACAAGAAGAGTTCATGCATTGAAAATGCAGCCCTTCCCTAGAGTCAATCGTTCAAGAAATATGAAGCAGAGGACTCTATTTCACAGAATTCTCAAGGCATAACAAGGTGTAGATCTTCGAATTTTTAAAGAAAGAAAACAACACAAGAAGGAAACCTAGCTTAACTAACTAATCTATGACAAGAACATCAAGAATATAATGGCTGTTACGGACTGCAGGGAGAAAGGAAGGTGTTTAAAGTTTTGGTATAAGAGGAGGAAGAAGGGTCAAAAATCCTAAAGAGAGAAAATGGAAACTCCCCTTCTGTTGCATGAAACCAGTCCCTTTCACCCTTTTTCCAGCAAATAATAATTTAACCAAATAAATAAATAAAAAAATTCCTCTACCATCAACCAATACAAGAAATATATAATTATATATATAATATTAATATATCTATACACCTACTTTCCTCACAAAATAATCTTTTAATTAACCATAAAAGTAAGGCATCCCATATACAACTAAAATTGAAATATTATATAATTAAACTCATAATCTCCTAATTACCAACAACACATTCAACATATAAGTTCATTGACTTATATAATCAAGCATTTTAACATCACCATAATAACTACCTCAATCAATCAATGATTCAAAAATCATGAAATGCATAGTGAAATGCTTAAGTCGTGTGCATACGGACGTGACAAGGAGGCTGAAGGAAGACACTGCCACGATCGTGGCAGCTAACTCCACAATCATGGATTTGGCTCCAAGCAGATGATAAAGGAAGATCAGCCAGGGCCAGGTAAGTACATGCCCCCCATTCCATTTCCACAAAGGCTACTGCAATCAAAAGAAAATGAAAAATTTGTTGCATTTATGGAAAAATTAAAAAAACTAAGTATCAATGTGACATTTGCTGAGATGATTCAGGATGTACCTAAATATGCTAAATTTTTGATGGAAATCCTGGCACACAAATGCACAATTGATGACACAACCAGTTTCATTGACTGGAAATTGTAGTTCTATTGTTTCAAGTAAGATACCATCAAAACTACAAGATCTAGGAAGCTTTACTATACCATGCAAAGTAGGAAATTTGGTATTTAACAAGTGTTTGTATGATTTGGGTGTAAGTATCAACTTGATGCCATATGCCATTTTTTAGAAGCTAGGTTTAGGAGAAATCAAAGCCACTTCAATGGTAGTTCAACTTGTGGATCAATCGATAAAAAAGCCATTTGGTATCATTGAGGATGTGTTAGTCAAAGTGGACAAGTTCATCATTCCGGTAGATTTTGTAGTATTGGACTATAATGAAGATGTCAACTGCCCCTTGATTTTAAGGAGACCTTTCCTAAATACAAGGAGAGCCTTAGTTGATGTCCATGAAGGAAAGCTAATCTTGAGAATTGGAGAAGAAAAGATTGAGTTTTACATGAGGAAAGCAATGAAAAAGCCAATGGAAGGTGAGTCATGTATGAAACTTGACATAATTGATGAATGTGTGTCTGCTGTGCTAGAAGAGGAACAAAAGATGTCACAATAAGGGAAGAAATTGAGGTAATAAATGAGGAAGGTGGTGAACCACCTAAGACAGAATTGTTGGTAAGAAATTCTAACCCTACTCCTCTTTCAATTGAAAAGCCACCTGTGTTGGAACTGAAAATTCTGCCTAAACATTTAAGGTATGCTTATGTAGGTGAGAATGAAACATTTCCAATCATAATATCTAACAAACTAACTACAATGCAGGAGGACAGGCTGCTCAAAATGGTACAGAAGCACATCTGAGCATTAGGCTAACAGCTGTTAGACATTAAGGGAATCAGCCTGGATATGGTTATGCATAGGATACATTTAGACGAAGGAAGCAAGCTTGTTCATGAGAGGCAAAGGAGACTCAACCTCAATATGCAAGATGTTGTAAAGAAGGAGGTAATCAAGTTGCTGGATACAGGTATTATCTACCCTATATCAGATAATGAGTGGGTGAGTCCTATCCAATGTGTGCCAAAAAAGGGAGGTATGACTATGATAGAAAATGAGAGGAAGGAATTATTGTTAACTAGGACAGTGACGGTTGGAAAGTCTGCATAGTGTGAGTGTCGATTTCTACCAAAGCCTAGAGTGAGGCTTGCAATGCTCACGGACCGAGGACCGCACTTGGAGCGAATGCGTGGACTTTTTGAAGGGCTACCTTGAGGAATGATACAGACTCAAAAGAGTCATAAGGGAGTCACCACCGGATGGTTCCAGATTGGTCTAACTGACCCATATCATGAGTGCTAGTTAAACCCTTCAGAGATTGGGTTTGGGTAGTGGAGATCTATTTCTATGAGTTTCCAAAATCGATTTTACCATTATAGTTGGAGTTAATTGTCCTAAGTAGGTAAGCATATGAGTGTGTATATATAAGCACACAGTGTGATATGTGATTTAGCGTTTGCAAGGTTGCACGTAGAATGACATATAATGCTATATGACATTTGGATGACATGGCATATGCATGACATGTGACATGATAACATAATAAGATGATATATCATAGGCATGACATGACATGACATAATAATATCATAATAACATGGCATATACATGACATGTGAGATGAATGTCATGGCATATGCATGACATGTAAAGTGAATGACATACCATATGCATGATATGTGGAGTGGATAACATGGCATATGCATGACATGTGAAGTGGATGACACACCATATGCATGATATGATGTAGCAATATATGTGTGTAATGGCATGGCATAGCATGACATGGTATAGTGATGCGTGTGTGGATTGGTATTCAACATGGTATATGTCATGGCATACAATATGGTATGTGATATGCCATGGCATGGTATATCGGTAAATATCATGGCAAGTTGTACGTATTGCATTACATATTAATGTATTTATTCGTATTGGCATACTTGGGAATGACTGGGAGCTTGAACTTGGCAGGCAGCCCCTTGATAGCTCAAACGGAGAACTCATCAAAGTCCACATCAGACCCCATGCCTTTGGTTTTCATGATGGTCTATAGTTGTTCAATCTTTTGCTCTAAGATAGTGGTCTCAGATTTTTGAACATCATGTATATAGAGCGAGACATCATCATCAGTTTGCATGTCATATCGATTCACACCCTTCCCCTTTTCCTTTATCGGAGCTGGTGGGGTGATGAATTCTGCAGAACTGAGAGCCTCTGAGATCTGTTGTTGCAGAAGAGTCTTGAAGTCATTGTTCAAGAGCTTGGCCACTGACTGGTCAATGAGTTTCTAAACTGCAATAAGTGTGGCCTCATTTAGCATCGAGGCAACAGGGTCAGAGGATGACGTGATATTCCTGGCATGCTGAGAGTCTAATATGGTTCTCTACATGATAAAAAGAGTTAGCATGGATGCATGAGTATGCACATGCGATTGTATATGGTACACGTGATGCAACACGTAGGATTTATGCATGACCTATGCTAGGAAATAATGCGATGTCATGGCTGCAACAAAGTGAGTTAGCATGCATATGCGTGGGTGCACGTGATGCATCACGTAGGATGTATGTGTATCCTATGCTAGGAAACATCTAGTATTATGGCTGCAAAAGGAAATCTGTTAGAAGATTACATGAGTATTACACAGAACGGTTAGCAAACACATAGCACATAGCAACGCTTCTTGCCACCCTTGTACCTCCACGAGAATTGGTTAGTTCAAGTTCTCCTTTCCTAGGTGGGATACTAGCTTGGAGTTACATTAGGAACTAGAGGTATGATTCTCTCAATAAGGTAAGTAAAAGGGTTGATCATTGCCCGATCATATGAGGGATTAAGGTGAAAACTTGATGGCATTTTGACCTAGCCATATTGCTATGGTAAGTGAATGCCGATGGAATTGGCATGAGGTTGTGCAACTATACAGAATCATGCAAGGATTTTGACTCTTAGCAGAGTAATACAGGCATGATCATATTGTTATGATAAGAGTACGCCCATGGAATAAGCGTGAGGCTGTGCAACCATACAGAATCATGAAAGGATTCTGACTCTTAGCAGACCAATACGAGCATGTCATATTGTTATGATAAGAGTATGCATGTGGAATAAACGTAAGGTTATGCAACCATAAGGAATCATGAAAAGATTCTGACTCTTAGTAGAGCAATATGGGCATATCATGTAGTTATGATAAGAGTACACTTGTGGAATAGGCATGAGGTTATGCAACCATATGGAATCATGAAAGGATTTTGACTCTTAGCAGAGCAATACGGGCATGTCATATTGTTATGATAAGAGTACACCCATGGAATAAGCATGAGGTTATGTAACCATATAGAATCATGAAAGGATTCCGACTCTTAGCAGATCAATGCGGAAATGTTATATTGTTATGATAAGAGTATGCCTGTGGAGTAGGCATGAGGTTATGCAACCATACGGAATCATGAAAGGATTTCAACTCTTAGCAGAGCAATGTGTGGGAGGAAAATAGGCCGGGTCTATGCAAATCCACTGACATGATAAGGCACAGATCCACATAGCATGCAATAAGGGTCCTAGTTTGGAATGTTGCTAGGCTTACTACATGGGCTTTAGTCTAATTTTGAGAACAAGCTAAGGTCCCCCGCCACGTTGTCCACAACCTATCCAACCAACTGGAATCATCGATATAGGACTATACCTCACGTCTATCCGTTAGGAATCATCGATGGTTATCAATATAGTGCAGTGAGTGGTGAAGCCAGATTTGCTTTCCTGAGGAGTCGAATGGAGTCCAAGGTACTCACTCATCCATAATCACCGGTTTGACAGAGGACCATGGTGGTGTGTATAGATACGGAATGGTGTTGTCGGATCCCAGAGCGAGGCTTACGATACTACCTCGAGGACCGTACTTGGAGCAAAAGCGTGGACTTTCTGAGGGGCTATCTTAAGGAATGATATGGACTCAAAAGAGTCATAAGGGAGTCACCACCGGATGGTTCCAGATTGGTCCAAATGACCCATAGCATGAGTACTAGTTAAACCCTTCAGAGATTGGGTTCGGGTGATGGAGATCTATTTTTATAATTTTCCAAAATCAATTTTACCATTATAGTTGGAGTTAATTATCCTAAGCAGGTAAGCATACGAGTGTATATGTAAGCACACAGCACGATATGCGATTTAGCTTTTGCAAGGTTGCACATAGAATGACATATAATGCTATATGACATTTGGATGACATGGCATATGCATGACATGTGACATGATGACATAATAAGATGACATATCATAGGCATGACATGACATAATAATATCATAATAACATGGCATATGCATGACATGTGAGATGAATGTCATAGCATATGCATGACATGTAAAGTGAATAACATACCATATGCATGATATGTGGAGTGGATAACATGGCATATGCATGACATGTGAAGTGGATGACATACCATATGCATGATATGACGCAGCAATATATGTGTGTAATAGCATAGCATAGCATGACATGGCATAGTAATGCATATGTGGATTGGTATTCAACATGGTATATATCATGGCATACAATATGGCATGTGACATGGCATGGTATGGCATATCGGCAGATATCATGGCAAGTTGCACGTATTACGTTATGTATTGGTGTATTTATTCGTATTGGCATACGAGATAAGTATGTTATGGCATAGCATATGCATGGCATGGCATAGGGGTGTGTGATGTGACATGTGACATGGCATGTGACATGATATGGCATATATATTGTAGCACATATAGTAACCCATCCACGAAATAAAAGAATACCGAAAGGTTGGTGAAAGGGAATCAAGGAATTAGAGGATACACACAAGATATTAGGGATAAATTATTATAAAGCCATGAATAATTCTACCCTATTACAAAAATATCCTTGTATACATTATTTTTAGGACGTTAAGTAATATCTCCTCTTCCTCGGGTATTTTTCCGCCTCAGGTAGCACGAGCCAAAAATGCATGAATGGATCTTATGTAAAATAAACATAAATAAATTCATTAGTAGTAAATGAATTTAGGATTTATTTGACTAGTCCATTGCTATCTGAAGCATCAAATGTGATTGGAAAAATCAAACCAGTTTTGACTAGTCCATTTTTTGGGAAATTTTCCAGGGAACATGTGCACGCATATAGTGCTATGTATGCCACATAGAGGCTATGTGTGGTGCACACACTATGATGTGTGGCACACATCAGAAGCAAATCTGTAAGAAAATCAAATTTATCAGTATAAAAATGATCTGCAGACCAAAATATGCAACTTTAATAAAGACAGGACCTTATTTTGAGTTTGAATCGGCCTCTAAATTGCAAATCAAACAAGTAATTAAGCAATTAACTTGAATAATAAATTTTAATGCTAAATTAAATTAGATCTAGATGATATTTGATAGATCCAAAACACTAGAAGCATGGAAAAGGCCCTAAATGTTACTGGAAAAATCAGATTCGAAGCAAAAATGGGTGAAAAATGGCATTTTTAGTGAAATTCAGGGCCTATGTGTGCCACACACAGGTTGTGTATGGCACATATGAGTGTATGTGTGGCACACATGGCTGAGAAAAATAGAATAAAAACAATGCTTTTGAGTAAAAACATGAGATCCGGGCCAGATTTGAGCAGATCTAAGGAGAAAAATGCATTTTTGACCCGTAGATGAGCATCTAGCTTTGAAAATTAATTTTTTGAGCTAAAAATTAATTAGATCTGAAGAACATATAATACATTTAGAACACCAGAGGCATGGAAAAGCCTCTGATGAAGCTAGATTCATCAGACCGGGGAAGAAAATGATGAAGCTAGGTGTATGGCACACAAAAATGCAAGATCTAGCTTGAATCTAGGCAGATCAAAGCTAGATTTACATAATTTTAATTATAAAATAGCATTGATAATCAAAAACAAACATGATTGAAGCCAATCAACACAAAATCAAGCCAAAAATAGAAGGATTTAGGCAAAAACCGGGAGAAAATGGAAGGAAAAGGACGACGTACCTTATGGCAGTAGGTTTTCTTCAACAATCTTGCTTCCAAACATTATTGGGGACCTAATTATTGCTAGTTGGTCTCTAATATCCTAACAAATTAATTAATTAAGTGCTTAATTAATTTTGGGAAGTGATTTTGATAGAGTTTGGCCTATTTTTGGCAAATTTCGGACTGAATTTTTTAGAACCCAAGCTCTATATTTTTAGAGCCAAATTATGGTTTGGTAAAATTATAATTTTTGGTCTGGATTTGAAAACTTTTAGGCTATGTGTGCCACACATAGTGCTATGTGTACCATACATAGCCTATGTGTAGTCCATATAGGGTTATGTGCGCAGCACGTAGCATTTTGACCCATCATATGGGGCCCACTGTGGCCACATTGGGATGTGTACCCATGCTCAGTAAGCATCACTTTATGTGCTAAAACATTGTGTAATATGGCATACATTCGATTTGGTCCTGAGAAGGCTCTCGACCAAACATCTTTTTTGCTATGTACGTAGCTGTCGCACCCTAAATTTGAGCCTCTCGGATTGATTGGGATGAGTCGGGCTATTTCTTCATTGCCTTGCCTTTACGGGCATTCCCGGTTCATTCAGGTGCAATCCAGGGTTTGTTTAGGTTGCTTAGGGTATGTTTG
>CANYBF013571637.1:0-54071 GCA_948192965.1 Dalechampia spathulata
ATGCCTTCAAGAGCATTACAATAAAGAAAAAGATCGTGAAAATTCACCGTACCAATATCAGGATCCACATAATAATCCTGCTCACATTTAAAAATGGCAGTTATGGGATAATACATTTATGCTAATATTGACGTAAAACACAAGAAATAGGGAGATATTGAAGCAAAAAATCAAGAAATATATACCATGGTAGGTTTTCTGGGGGAATAATCTTTGGCCTCATCAGAAAGAGCATGATCATCAGAAGAAACGTTCTTGTTATTGGTATCATTAAAACCAGAATTTGACAATCTCTGGATTTCTTTAAGTGCGACCAACCATCTTCTCAACAACTGAACTCTTTCTATTCCTCTACATGACACTGATAATTCCTCTAATCTCTTCGCTGTTTGCCTGAAATTTCTCGAATTCCCCGCCCCCTGTTGTCCATCCATAATGCAATTTTTACAAAACCATTGCCATCAATCCACACAACTTAAACATAAAAAAAAATTGGATCAACAAAAATATAATTACAATGCGATGAATGATTTTGGCGCCCTCAGCGACAGCATTGCCGGCCTGAACGACGACAGAGTCAGCGTAGCTGCGGACGGTTCGTGTTAAGTCGGTGGTCTTTTGCCTGGCTTCTACTGCTCTGTGCACCGCTAATTTAAACCACGACATTGTTATTGCCTTGCTGTTTCTTGGCTGGGAAGGAAATGAATAAAAAAAATACTTATTGTATTAATGATGATTTAGAGATGTTGGTTAGGGTAAAACAGCGTAATTAATTGAGGAAATTTAGCCATTGAATGAATGATTGGAAGGAGGAGGAAATGGAAAGGAAGAAGAAGGAGACGATGGCATGGAAGAATGAGTCAAAGTATCTTTCCCGGGCTATCGCTCCTTTTGCCGCCAGTTTACCGTTATTTTCTGTTTTTTTTTCCTTGTAATAATATTTTTGGATTTTTAGCTTAAAATAAATAATTTTACCAATTACAAATGCTAAAATAAAAAAGCATATATTATTCTTACATTAATTTATTAGAAAAAAATGTATATAATTTTTTAAATGGTTATAAATAATATAGCAATGAAATTGATATAAAAATAACTTGATATTTTTAAAAAATATTTTGTATATGTGGGTGTAATTAATTAAAATAATTTTAATTTTAAAAAGATAAATCAAACGCCTCCAAAAGAGTGTTTTAAGTAAAACTAAACAACGCGGACTCGTCACGCTTTGTTGTTGTTGTTGTTGTTCTTCTTCTTCTTCTTTTACGCCTACCACCAACACAGCTGTTGTATAATACAATACGACGTCGTCTCTTGCACCGTCTTAGTTTCCAATATCTGAATCCGACCCACCACCCGAACATCCCATTTTTCCTCTAGTAAAACGTTCAAGACTTCAAGTCTTCCTTTCTTCACATTCCCTACCCTTCCCCTTCCCCTTCCTCTTCCTCTCTCCGGTAGGTATCTCAACCACCGCACCGCTGAGATTTTCAAAATGATGAGGCCGCCCCTCCTCGTTGTTGTCTTCTCCCTCCTTTTCTTCCTGACTACTCTCACCACCGCCGAAATCAAAAACCTAAGAATAACAAACGACAACCGTCCGATGATCCTCTTCGAAAAGTTTGGCTTCACGCACAGCGGCCACGTTGAAATCTCCGTATCATCCGTCGCCGTTTCGTCCTCGATCAATGCCCCAAACCCTAATCCTTCGCGTCTCGGCTTTTTCCTCTTATCTGAAGAGTCACTGCTCCAAGTTCTCCTCGAGATCCAACAGAATCCCAATCTCTGCGTCCTTGATTCTCACTACACACTCCATCTCTTCACCTTCCGTGACCTTTCTCCGCCTCCTCTCTCTTCCTTCAATCAAACTTATCCTGTAACTGCCCCTAATGAGTACTCTCTCTTTTTCGCTAACTGCGCACCAGAAACACGCGTTTCCATGAACGTCAAAACCCATGTTTACAATCTCGATCGTGATGGTTCCAGAGATTATTTATCCGCAGGTTTGACGCAATTGCCCTCGCTTTATTTTGTTTTTTCCATTTCGTATTTTGCTTTTCTCGGATTTTGGATCTACACTTGTTACAACAATAAAAGATCAGTCCACCGGATTCATTTATTGATGTCTGGATTGCTGTTGATGAAAGCGCTTAACTTGATCTGTGCTGGGGCGGATAAACATTATGTTAAAGTCACTGGTACTCCTCATGGCTGGGATGTTTTGTTTTACATATTTCAGTTTATTCGTGTTGTCTTGCTCTTCACTGTTATAGTCTTGATCGGTACTGGCTGGTCCTTTTTAAAGCCCTTCCTACAAGAGAAGGAAAAGAAGGTCTTAATGATCGTGATCCCACTTCAGGTTTTAGCGAATGTAGCTTCCATTGTTATTGATGAGACAGGGCCTTTTATTAAGGATTGGGTTACATGGAATCAGGTGTTTTTGTTGGTTGACATCATTTGTTGCTGCGCAATTATTTTCCCTATTGTTTGGTCAATTCGATCCCTGAGAGAGACTTCCAAGACTGATGGGAAGGCTGCCAGAAACTTGGCGAAGTTGCAGTTGTTTAGGCAGTTCTATATCGTTGTTATCGGGTACTTGTACTTCACAAGGATCGTTGTCTTCGCACTCAAGACTATTGCGGCTTATAAATACCAGTGGGTTAGTAATGCAGCCGAGGAGACTGCCAGTTTGGTGTTCTACGCTGTGATGTTTTACATGTTTAGGCCTGTTGAGAAAAATGAGTACTTTGTCATTGATGAGGAGGAAGAGGAGGCTGCGGAGATGGCATTGAAGGATGAAGAATTTGAGCTTTAAATTGGTTGGAGCGAGGGTAGAAAACAAGTGTAATGTGTTTTTGTGGATTTTCTTATAAACTTGGTTAGTTTTGATGTTACCGCAGCTGCTCTTTATCTTTTTTTACTTATAATTGCTTCAAGGAAATTTTAAGCTTCTGTTTAACTCCTGTAACAAGGTCAATATTCGGTTCCATTTGTAATGACTGCATTTTGGTTAATGGACATTTCAAATTATAAATTGGCTCAAATTGAGTTGCAATGCATTCATGTTATGTGTTCCTGCCACCTCGTTTCTGTTCAAATTTATGTTATGTTTATAGATAGATGGTGGTTATGTTGGCTGGTAATTAGCCATTTGAAATCACATAATGCTGCTTTGTACGAAGTTGAGTTGCCTCCTTTTGTGGGCTTTATTGCGATTGTCTGGTTGTAGTTTGAATTCTAATTTTAGCTGTTGATCTGCGTGAGCATCCTTGTGGAAGAGTAAACATGTTTTCTAGCCATCTTGGTGTTGCCGTTGCACTTACACCGGCCATAAAGAGTAGGTAATGGATGCTGCTATTGATGGGCGTGTGCTAGTATCCATCTTTCTGTTGCATGTTTCCAAATAGTTTTGCAGAGACTGTTATGGCGGTCAATTTTGAGAGCAGATTACGATGAATAAAATAGATGTATGTGTTTGGAGTTACTTGTATGATGATTAAACCTGACATGCATCCAACCTCCGGTAAGCAGCAAGCAACGGTGGGTAGGACATGTTGAGTAAATTAACAACCCTCAACCTGCATACAATTGCTCGACACCATACATCACTTTACGTGTTTGTTACCAATTCAATTATCAACCCCCCTACTCATTATTTCTTTGTAAAACATTATTAATTATATTAAACATTTAAACCTCAATTGATTATTTTTAAATGCATAATATTATTAATTACAACAAATTATGATTTCGGACAAAATACGAGGATAACTCCGTTTTCAGGCAAAGAAAAAGACGAACAATTTGCCATGTATTTGCGTGTCTGTATAAATATGTCTTCTTCTATGCAGCCATTTTGACATCTATCCAAGAAATTCCCCAAGTCATCTCTTTTCATTGTCTCCGTCTCCTCTGCTTTCATTTTTTCCATTTCTCTCTCTCCACTCCCACGCTTCCCTGCTCCTTGCTCCTCTTCTTATTATCTATTCTACTAGGTAAGCTAAACCACACCGATCTGGTGAAATTTCTTTTTCATTCTTCTTCTTCTTCATCGCTGCCCTGCGTTGTGGTTTGATCTTTAACTTTGTTTTGTGTTACTTTTTATCCGATCTATGAATCTTTTACGCTTCGATGGTAGATCTGGAGTTAGGTTTTACTAGCTTGACTATTTTCGACTCATTTTGATCTTGATTTGAATTTTATTCTGTGATCGTTTAACTTTGGTTGTATATTTCTGATCTACTTTTCTCGTATTGTGGACTGTTAGGCATTTACAATTTGATCTGCTCTTAGAAATTGTTTTCACACGGCGTCTTCTAATCTAGTTGTGGAGCGGAAATTTGGAGTGTTGACTAAGGAAACTGAAAATTGAAAGCTAAAACAATTAGATTGAAGTAAGTAACATAGATTTTGTTCATGAATTTAGTAATATTTGCTTGCGATTCGACTTTGTTATATAAGATTACTAACGATGATTTTAAGTTTAGAAATCTGATTCAGTTGTGCAAAATAATCGAAAGGAATGCTTGTTTGACTGTGCTGTCTGGTTTATGTTTGGTTATTGGTGGACTCATTGCTGTCTTTTGTAAAAAGACCTCCGATGGAGATAATTAATGAATCCTAGAATGACTGAGCGGAAAATCAATTTATTACGTTTTATATTTGGTTGCAGTAAAATATAAGTGCTTTCCAGGGATCTGTATGTTGTGTTTGTGTCCAATTGTTTACTGTTGCTTATTGGTATGTTAATGCAGGTATTAGAAAATGGCTGATGCTGAGGATATTCAGCCCCTTGTTTGTGACAATGGAACTGGGATGGTCAAGGTCAGTTCTATGATTTATTGGCTTAAAAAGTTCAGTTTAGTTTTCTTTTGATATTTCAATTATGGATTCTTGAGCATCACTGTTCCTTTTGCAGGCTGGGTTTGCTGGTGATGATGCTCCAAGGGCAGTGTTCCCCAGTATTGTTGGAAGACCCAGACATACTGGTGTCATGGTTGGGATGGGTCAGAAGGATGCTTATGTAGGTGATGAAGCACAATCCAAAAGAGGTATTCTGACCTTGAAATACCCCATTGAGCATGGTATAGTTAGCAACTGGGATGATATGGAAAAAATATGGCATCATACTTTCTACAATGAGCTCCGTGTTGCACCTGAGGAGCATCCGGTGCTTCTCACTGAGGCGCCTCTTAACCCTAAAGCCAACAGGGAGAAGATGACTCAGATCATGTTTGAGACCTTTAATGTCCCTGCAATGTATGTTGCCATCCAGGCTGTTCTCTCCTTGTATGCCAGTGGCCGTACTACTGGTTTGTATTAGTTTTTCATTCTTAGTTCTCATTCCCTCCACATCTTATAGCGATTTAAGTTATTGGTTTACTGAATGGATTTTCATATGTAACAGGTATCGTGCTTGATTCTGGTGATGGTGTGAGTCACACTGTGCCAATTTATGAAGGTTATGCTCTCCCACATGCCATCCTTCGTCTGGACCTTGCTGGACGTGATCTTACTGATGCTTTGATGAAGATTCTCACTGAGAGAGGGTACATGTTCACCACTACTGCTGAACGGGAAATTGTACGTGACATGAAGGAAAAACTTGCATATGTTGCCCTTGACTATGAGCAGGAGCTTGAGACTGCCAAGAGCAGCTCCTCTGTTGAGAAGAACTATGAGCTTCCTGATGGTCAGGTCATCACCATTGGAGCTGAGAGATTCCGTTGCCCAGAAGTCTTGTTCCAGCCATCTCTCATTGGAATGGAAGCTGCAGGCATTCATGAGACTACTTACAACTCTATCATGAAGTGTGATGTTGATATCAGGAAGGACCTTTATGGTAATATTGTGCTTAGTGGTGGTTCCACAATGTTCCCTGGTATTGCAGACCGTATGAGCAAGGAGATCACAGCTCTTGCTCCCAGCAGTATGAAGATTAAGGTGGTGGCTCCACCAGAGAGAAAATACAGTGTCTGGATTGGAGGATCTATCCTTGCATCCCTCAGTACCTTCCAGCAGGTGAGGTCCTTTATATTTTTTGGCATGTTTGTTGTTTAACTCACAGATGTTGTTCAGCAGCACAAGGATAACATGTTTGTGTTGTTTATATCAGATGTGGATCTCCAAGGGTGAGTATGATGAGTCTGGTCCATCCATTGTCCACAGGAAATGCTTCTAAGTTGTTGAGGCGCTTTAGTGGTGATTTATCTTTCCATTTTAGTTGGTTTTTTCGTGTCATGTGAACTCAAATATGTTTGATATGGAGAAGTGTTAAAGGTATGCGAGTAAAGAAGGTTATTGTCCGGTATTGAATGGGGTACCATCTCTTGCTACTTGTGTTATTATTGCTGAAGCGAGAGACACAACTGTTGGTGGGTGTGGGTGTGGGTGTGGATGTGGATGTGGTGGGGAGATGCTTCGGTACCGGAGTCTTTCGTGGTTCAACCATATCTTTAGTAGGATGTTTGAAGCTGGAGAGTGCTTGTGATGTTTCTTTTTCTTCTCTTTCACCTCTTAATTTTCATTTTATTTTTGTTAAAAATTCTTGCTTGAATATTTGAAGGTCTTTTTCTTACCGGGAACATTGATGTTAATAGTAATGGTTAGCAAAAATTTTATCTAGTGTCAGTTTGTGGTGATGAAACCTTATGCAATTCAATATATAATATTTTGCCCGAAATGAAATAGGTGTTCTATTTAAACTTTCATGATGAATGATGGGTATGTGCAGCAGCTACTTGGCAAAGAGACTGCACTAACAGGTTGCACTATTAGTACTCTGCACTAACAGATGCATGATTTAACATTTCCATCTTTCAAACAACACCCAGCTTTCATTGCCAAATCTTCATCTTATCAACGCTAATTCCGTAAATGTTACGCCACTTGAAATCGAGTTTGACGTGTTTTTCAATTTATGGCTGCTCCCCCGTCAACCTCCATACGTGGCGCCGCAAAGTTCCTGGTGTCACCATAGGCCTCCACGCATCTTCCTTTTTACCAGCCACGTCCACCACAAACCGACCATTCTCCAATCTTCACCTTTATTACTGTAACCGCGCAGGTTTGCTCATTTCTATTATCACCACATCAGTAAATGATGAACATGGCTGTTGCTTCTTCACCGGAAGCCACCGATCCCACGCTTAGCCGTAAGAGCTCCGAAGGACCCATCTCATCCCGTCCATTTAACGTCCAGAAGCTTTCCCGCTTAACCCACTACCTCAACGAGCTCGAGACCTACACCAATCCATTAGACAGCAACCCTTTTTACCGTCCAACACAAGGCTTCTACATAGCCCAAACCGATGTCATTCTTCGCCAGACAATCCTCGACTTCTCCAGCGACTTATCTACTCAGTTTGCTTACCATCGTGCCGGTCCAAGAAAGGAAATATTTTTTGACCCAGAAAGAGTTTGTGCTGCCATAGTTACCTGCGGTGGACTCTGTCCTGGTATGAATACGGTGATCAGGGAACTGGTTGTTGGGCTTTGGGAGCTGTATGGAGTGCGTAAGATATACGGTGTGGTAGCTGGTTATAGAGGGTTTTATTCAAGAGAGCTTATTGAACTTAATCCTAAACTTGTTCATAACTGGCATAGGAAAGGTGGTACTGTTCTTGAAACTTCCAGAGGTGGTTTTGATCTTCATAAAATTGTTGACGCCATTGAAGGTCGCGGCTTTAATCAGGTAAAGATTAACAATTTTCCTACGGAATGAGTCCATGAATCGGAAGTGTTTGTGAAAGAACTTCTCCAGATATCACATGATGGGTTATTCACGAATTAATATGTGAAGAGGAAAATCAATTTCCTTGAATGAATTTTGAGTTATCACCCTCGTAAATATGCAGTGATTATAGTTTGAGTTCTTCCCTTTTAATTTGCCTGTCCTTGTAACATATGAGCAGGTCTATATTATTGGCGGGGATGGAACGATGCGTGGGGCTGTGAAGATATTTGACGAAATCCGTCGAAGGAAATTATACATTGGAGTTGCTGGAATTCCGAAAACAGTTGACAACGACATAGGCATCATTGACAGATCATTTGGATTCCAGACGGCAGTGGAGATGGCGCAGCAAGCAATCAGTGCAGCTCATGTGGAGGCAGAGAGTGCAGTAAACGGCATTGGATTGGTGAAGCTTATGGGTCGAAGCACAGGTCACATAGCCCTTTATGCGACTTTGAGCAGCCGTGATGTAGACTGTTGTTTAATACCCGAAATCGATTTCCACTTGGAAGGAAAAGGAGGGCTCTTTGAATTTCTTGAGAAGCGATTGCAGGAGAATAATCATGCGGTTGTAGTTGTTGCTGAAGGGGCAGGGCAGGACAAGATACCAAGAACTGATGCTCAAAAAGAAGAAAAGGATGAATCAGGTAATCCGGTTTTCTTAGATGTGGGAGCCTGGTTAAAGTCGGAGCTGAAGAAATGGTGGTCGAGAGATCATCCAAACGACTTATTTACAGTAAAGCATATTGATCCCACATACATGATACGAGCTGTCCCTGCAAATGCTACAGATAATCTATATTGCACACTCCTGGCACATTCAGCTATTCATGGAGTTATGGCGGGTTACACAGGATTTGTTTGCGGTCCGGTTAACGGCAATTACGCATATATCCCGTTAGAACAAGTAGCGCAGGCTAAGAACGAAGTTAACATAAAGGATCATAAATGGGCATGGGTGAGATCCGTCACCACTCAGCCCGACTTTGTCAGGAGGTGAACATCAGCAAATGATGCTTTGCTGTATATCTAGTGTTTTCAGAGTTCATCATGAGGGTTTGATCTGCTAACAATTGCAAGTACACTTTCATTCTGATATATGGTGTGATGGTAGATTTATAGCATTTCATAATCAACATGTCTCTTGACAAACTGTTCATTAATTCTTATTAACGAGGGAACGGTCCACCGACTATTGAGGAAAACTACGATAGTTTGAAAGCATCCAGTAACGTGCAAGACAACGTGTAGCAAGGATAAGCTTCGATGGATGCTATTAGTTCCTCGTACGTGTGCCTGTCGTACCCAAAAAAGAGGTCCACAGCCTTGATGACCAATCAAGAGCACTTGAAATCTTCAAAATCTGTTCCTGTCTGATTTTCCAAAAGGTTGTCATCAGTACAAACTCGATCCACAGATACTTGTCGGGGTAAAGAATCGCAGAAGATGCATGTTTCCACCGTTAAACAGATGGCATGTTTGCACTCACCTTACCCATTATCCTGGGGTCACCGAAGCAGTCCAGATAATCATCCTACATAATGATAGATCATCGACGCCCATTAATGTCTCACTCACCGATAATAACCGCAGTTTCCTCAAACTATAATAATGCAGAAACTCAAAAGTTACTGGGGAAACATTCCATGGTTTAAACCAGATAAAAGGAATGAAGAAGGCCAAGAACATCTGAAAACTTGATTACACTTGATTATAGATACCCATATCTACAAAATGTCTTTTATACCAATATGGTTATCCAAGTCCTTACCCGCCATGAGCAACGCACAAGCAACCTGAGTGGTCAGGTAAGAGACTGGAATAGTTAAAATATTGAAAACTTTACGTATGATTATATTATTAATTCTATGCGAGATGAAGGATTGGGTTGGGCTGTATCAAAGCCTGTAAAAGATTCCTTTTGTGAAGCCACAGATTCTCCACCAGAGGAAAACGCCCTTTTGGTCAAATTACAGCAGCTGGGTACTTCCATTTGTAGCAGCCAGCCAACAATATTCTCTGCCTCTGCGCCTTACTTTACGCTACAGGAACACTTTTGTGTTGTATTTCTCTCTGCTCTTCCTGAAAGTTGTCGAGACGATGAACACTGGGAAAAGGGTACCTCAGGCTCAGCTTCTTTCATCTCACAACGCCAACACTCTCTTCGACTCCGTCGAGGCCTTTCTTTTCGACTGCGATGGTCCGTCCCTTTTCTTTTGGCAACTCATAATTTTTTCGATTAATGAAACTTATCATATTATGCAATGTTAATTGTTGTTTGATGAATGTATTATTAATAGGCGTGATTTGGAAAGGCGATAAGCTCATTGATGGTGTTTCGCAAACACTTGAACTCCTTCGCTCTAAGGTACCTCGTAATTTCTCTTTCTTTCTGTTCGCTTGCTTTAAAATGAATGAAGAAATGATCTTTCCTTTGTGGGTATGGAAATGTATCATCTTTTACAGTAAATTCTTTTACTCAGGGGAAGAAGCTGGTTTTTGTGACAAATAATTCCTCTAAATCAAGAAGGCAATATGCTCAAAAGTTTCATTCACTTGGAATCTCTGTATCTGAGGTTTGTTGTTTTGTTGATTCCTTTTGTCGTTTCAATTACCATAGGGAGTTCATTTTCTGCACTATGAATATATTCTTAGTGAACTAACTGTTGTAGGATGAGATATTCTCGTCGTCTTTTGCGGCTGCTATGTACCTAAAGGTCAATAATTTTCCTAAAGAAAAGAAGGTTAGTGTCAACTCTTTGTCCATCGTTTTGTCTACCCCTAATGGTAGCTTTATTAAGCTTATAATCAATTCTTGTAAAAAGGGACCTCATGTCATGATTTAGTGTGGATTTGCATTTACACAATGTTCTCGTGAATTGCATATGGAGGTGCCCTGGTACTGTGTGGTGAGTTTCTCATTGATTGTATTTGTAGGTATATGTGATTGGCGGGGAAGGTATATTGGAAGAGCTTCAGCTCGCTGGATACACAGGTCTTGGTGGCCCAGTATGTTCATAACAAACTTTCATATTCTATTTGGGCTATATCGTTGAGTCAAATCGACTCTCAGGATCTTTCCATACTGTACTGCATTTTCTGGGAGTCTTTTAATGCCTTTCCATACTATGATTCAAATTCAGTCATCTCTTCTCTTGCAACAGAACAATGCATTAGCTAGCTAGCCTGACTTGGCAATGCAGGTTTCACCTTCCATTTGTTGTGTAATACTTGTTGAAACAATTCATTGCAGGCAGATGGTGACAAAAGAGTAGAGCTGAAATCAAATGGCCTATTTCATCATGATAAGAGTGTAATGTAACACACTGGCCACAATTTAAGCAAATGTTCTCGATTTTCCTGCAGAAGACTTATAATGCTGCAACTCTTTTCCCAGGTTGGAGCAGTTGTAGTTGGGATAGATCCATACATCAACTATTACAAACTTCAGTAAGAAAATCTCAATTCTTTGTAACATGTTCATTATCTAATGAATGATAGTAAAATGTTGCATTGAGATGTATGTTTACTCCTGTGTGATAGATATGGAACCCTGTGCATACGGGAGAATCCTGATTGTCTCTTTATTGCTACAAATCGTGATGCGGTGGGAAATATGACTGATTTGCAAGAGTGGCCTGGTAAGACGGTTAAATTGGGTAATGGATCGCTTGCTTAGCAGACTAGCCTAAAATTGTTATGGGTTTCAGGTGCCGGTTGTATGGTTGCTGCCATCTGTGGTTCAGTCGAGAAAGAGCCTGTTGTAGTTGGAAAGCCATCAACTTTCTTGATGGAATTTTTATTGCAAAAGTAGGTTTGCAGGAGTGATATTAGGTTTGGATATTCATTCAACATCTTGCATTACATGTGTGGTGGTTTGCAGATTTCACGTGAGCACCTCCAAAATGTGCATGGTGGGTGACAGACTCGACACTGATATCTTATTTGGACAGAGTGCTGGCTGCAAGACTCTTCTGGTTCTTTCAGGTACATTTAACTTCTCGTACCACCGTGTGTATGGCCTTGTGTTTGGTTATTGCTTGTGCTTGAACAAGATGTGATGAGGTTTGAAAGAGGTAAACTTGCAGGAGTGACAAATGAAGCTACTCTGGAAGACCCCAGGAACCACATCCAACCAGATTACTACACGAGCAAGGTTTCCGATTTGGTGGAGTTGTTGTGGCCAAGTGAATCGTACTTGAATAAAACTGGTGGGTAATGGTTGGACTGTCATGCAATTAAAAGCGTCAAGACTTTGAAGCAGGAGTCCTTGACCTTGTATTTGCTCTTGAACTCGGTGTTTATATCAGGATTTATTTTAAATAATTTTTTTTATATATTATTATTATATTGTTAATTGAAGATAGCACTAACAAAATCACGTTAAGATACGTGGTGCTATCTGATTGGACTGTAGTTTGACTAATTCAACAACTAGAGTGTTAATTACAAGAAACTACTCGTTTTGAGTAATCTTTTACATAACCTAAAACCATTTAAATAATATTATTTAAGTAAATTTAAATTTTTAAATAAAGTTTATATTTATATCGAATAAAAATAATAATGTGAGAGATGGATCACGTGCTATTTAAGACAGGTTCTGCCTTCAGGAAAATAATATCCGATAAGCTTGTTATTTTTAATGTTTTAAGTGGTCGAGACGACGAACACGTACTTGTTCATTCATCACCCACCTGCTTTCCCTAGTTTTCTCATCAATTTTATCCTTTCTAGTTGCCATTTTTCCAAGTTCAAGATGAACAAGTGCGGCTTTAGACTTGCCAGAATTGTTATCATCGTGGCAGTCATTGTGTTGTTGGTCGGATTGACAGCGGCTAAAGGTGGTGGGGGTCGCGGTCGCGGTGGAGGAATCATTTCAACCACTTACGGTCGCGGTCGCGGTGGAGGGCGACCCCGAGCCAATGGAAAAACGTCTTCTTCTGCGGCAGCTGCTGGTTCCAGGTGTGGGTACATTGATCGAGTGTTGTTGGTGGGTTTGGTTTTCTTTATGATGTAATATTTAAGTGTGAAATATTGGCTACATTGATTATGTGTTGTTGGTTTTTCTTTATTGATCATGTGTTGTAGACGCTGGTAAATCTCAAAAGGGTGTTGATTGGGAGGAGGGCAGGAAAGAAAGCAGGTTTCTGGCATGGATGTGGTGTGATGTAGTTTTATTGAATGGTTGCCATGATTTCAGAAAGTTGTCTTGAAATTGCTATGCACTTTTAACATAAAAACATATGCCCCTTACAATAGTAATATACAATAACATACTTCCATGTCATAATTCTACATGTGATGTTTGAATTAGTAATTGCTTGCTACTAAATCATTGATCCATTAAATTTAAGTTAAGATGGAATAAATAATAATTAATATAATAAATACAAGTCCATCCATGAAAGGATAGGGCTAAGCTTCGGAGATGTTTAGATGATCAACACATCACATAATCAATTCCCTCCCACCCACTTTCCTTCTTCTTCTTAAATGGCTTGTTGTTATCACCATTTTCATCTCTTTAACTCTTCCATCCCCCTTTTATATCATCTATGATTATATAAACTTAATGCATACCGTAAAAATTATACTTTGATTTTGTGAAACACGTGGCTTCAACTATCTAATTTTATTAATTCAAACAATACATTATATTATTAATTATAAAAAGGTAAGAAGCATTCAAGGTAGAACTTGTTCTTTGCAAATATCTAACCCAACCCAAATGTGCCACGTGGTTTTCTTTCCATGATTCGGATCCATTTATCTTACGGGATAAATTTATTGGTCCATTTCAAGCAAAATTTACCAAGAAAATACCTTTGCCTTTGCTTTTGACTCTCTTGTCTCTCCCTCCGCCTACATCCACCACCACCATAATCACTCTTCCTCTTCTTCTTCTTCTTCTTCTGCTGCCCTCCTCTCCCCCTTTTTTCTCTACAGCAATAGCTACAATCTTCTTAGCTTATACCATTCTTTCCTTTTACCTTTGCTTTTCCTATTTTGTTTGTGCTTTTTTTCCTGCACAAGCAAGCTCCCTTCTCAACTTCCTCATCTTTCAGGTAGTTATTTCCTTTCACTTCTTAAATTCCACAGCTTTCACCTTTTCTGTTTTCTTTTCTCCATTTTTCTTGTTTCTCGCATCTGGGTGTTACTTGTTTTGTTTGGATCTATGTTGGCTTTGTTTATAGTTACTATTTCTTTAACCAAGATCTTGTCTTTGCTTCATGATTAACCTTTGATCGCTTTTCCTTTACTTGGGTCTTTGTTGTTTTCCTGTGATTAGTCACCTCTCTACGGTTAAACTGCATTTACTTTGGTAGCTGGCTTGATTAGTGACTTGTTCGTCTACTTTAATTGCTTTGAATTTCTTCCTTTTATTCTTTTTGCATAGAACAAAAGCATATTTTCGCTAATTAGTTACAAAATTTTTGTGTTTATTGAGGCAGCTATCATGGCTACATGGTTTAGTTCAAATTGTTTTGTTCATTTTAACGAAGTTCTGCGTGTAACTTTTTGATGGCTTATTTTCTCCTGGGAAATGACAAACACTTGATTTGTCATTTGTTTATGTATGTTATTTTCTGCCTTTTTAACTTCTGGATTCTTTAGTTGAAATGAAATGCTATAGTAGCTGCTAACTTTCGTGCATTTGAGTTGTGTTGTATTTATATGATTTCTGTTTGTAGTTTGCATATCCTGAATAACGATCTGACCTCTTGATCCAGTGTTTGGGCTAAATAAAATTGGACTTTGTCATGCCTTTATGTATTGAATGATCTTCTGAAACTAATAATGGATTTCACATAAACCATCATTCTCCGTTTCATTTGCCAAGTTGCCTTTTATCACATAGGTGTGTTGATGCAAATATTATCGTTTTTTAATCGTCTCGTTCTTAACTAATTTGATCCTTGCTGCTGGCAGCTTCTACTTAAAGCACTTATTGGATGGTCAACTGCGTATATGATATTTGAGTGATGGGTTCGTGGCGACGGTTCGTTTGACTTTGATGTAGTTATGATACTAGTGTCTTACAATGGCCTCTAAAGGTAACATAGCTTCTCCAAAACCACCACAAAAATCAGTTGGAGTTCAGAGAGCTGAAGCAAACGAGCTCCAGACTTTACCCTCACAAGTTTCAACGACAAGAAAGTCTGAGCTGATTAGTCATGGTCGGGTGCCAAACTCAATAGAAAACATGCCAAAGTCGGCTATTCTGGACGTTTCTGAAAATAAAATCTCATCTAATTCTAACAAAAACCGGGCTACTGATTTGTCGAGTGATAAGCTGGAATCAAGTTGTTCCTTGGCTACCCTTGAACAAGCCTCCACTGAAGCAGATTCTTGCATTAATGAGACTAGAGTCTCACAGGATGCTTCTGTCGATCAAGACAAGAAAATATCTGAATACGGAAGTGTTAAAAGTAGTTGTGTCTCTGCCAAAGTTAGCGATGGAACGAGCAGTCTAGGTAAGACTAGTGGAAGTGCTAAGATCAGTGATCGTGTTGATTACGTGGAGAGTGGAAAGAGCAGCATGTGTAGAGGAAGCACAAGCAGCGATGTAAGTGATGAGAGCACATGCAGCAGCTTTAGCAGCAGTATCAGCAAACCACATAAGGCAAATGACTTGAGATGGGAAGCCATCCAAGCTGTCAGAGCAAAAGATGGCGTTTTGGGTTTAAGTCAGTTTAGATTGTTGAAGAGGTTGGGATGTGGGGATATTGGGAGCGTTTATTTGTCAGAGCTGAGTGGAACAAAGTGTTATTTTGCAATGAAAGTTATGGATAAAGGCTCTCTTGCAAGTCGTAAGAAGCTGCTTCGTGCTCAAACAGAAAGAGAAATATTGCAGTCTTTGGACCATCCCTTCCTTCCAACTCTGTACAGCCACTTTGAAACGGACAAATTCTCATGTCTGGTTATGGAGTTCTGCCCTGGTGGAGATCTGCACACTCTTAGGCAGAGGCAACCAGGGAAGCATTTTCCTGAACAGGCAGTCAAGTATGATAGGAAAACTTTTACATACTATCACATTCATTTAATGTTGTGCATGCTATCTGCTGGTAGCTGTCTCAGTTTCTTAGTCGCATGTTTGCGTGAGATTTGGTGTTATATTATGTGATTTGAAAATTTAGCATCCATAAAATGTTGAGTGTGTCAGGATTCTTTTTAGATAAAACATGTTTTGTACTCTACTGGAACTAAAATTACCTGAAGCAATAGTAAGCACGTATCAGGGCATTAATATTTGGAAGGGGCTGAGACTAATTGGGCCAGTGAGTAGGAGTTTGCATCTAGCAGCTTTACGTAGTTGGGATATTGGGTTCTGGGTTTACGTTTTGAATGTCAGAGAGATGTTAGAATTAGTAGTTGAATGATACAACACCGTCCCGAGCAACGAACATAGAGAAGTAGTAGCTAGATTAAAAGTTACAATTGCCCCTAGTATATTGTGTTTGATTTTCTGTAATGCTTGTTTAAATGGTTGGAAGTGACTTGGATTGTTCAATAAATCTGGAACTTGCAGATTTTACATAGCAGAGGTTCTACTTGCTTTGGAGTACCTCCATATGCTGGGAATAATTTACCGCGACCTTAAGCCAGAAAATGTCCTTGTGAGGGAAGATGGGCATATAATGCTGTCTGACTTTGACTTGTCTCTAAGATGTGCTGTAAGTCCTACACTTGTCAAAACATCATCTGTTGAGTCGGAGCCCTTGCGGAAGAACCCAGTTTATTGTATTCAACCGGCTTGCATTGAGCCTTCCTGCATCCAGCCATCTTGTGTTGCGCCAACAACATGCTTTTCACCCCGTCTCTTCTCCAGTAAATCTAAAAAAGATAGAAAACCCAAGAGTGAACTTGGAAATCAAGTGAGTCCATTACCTGAGCTAATAGCAGAGCCCAGCGACGCTAGGTCCATGTCATTTGTTGGGACCCATGAGTATTTGGCTCCCGAGATCATCAAGGGTGAAGGTCATGGAAGCGCTGTAGATTGGTGGACTTTTGGGATCTTTCTGTACGAGCTCTTGTTTGGTAAAACTCCTTTCAAGGGATCTGGGAACCGGGCCACATTATTCAATGTTGTCGGCCAGCCTTTACGATTTCCAGAATCACCAGTTGTCAGTTTTGCAGCAAGGGATCTTATAAGGGGTTTACTTGTGAAAGAACCGCAGCACAGACTGGCATACAAGCGAGGAGCAACAGAAATAAAGCAACACCCGTTCTTTGAAGGTGTGAATTGGGCACTGATACGCTGTGCTACTCCTCCTGAGATTCCGAAGCCAGTTGAGGTCGAGCGGGTGTCTGTCCCAGCATCATCAAGTGAAAAAGCAACCGGTATTCCACCTGGTCCCGGTAAAAAAGGTTCTGATAATTATCTAGAGTTTGATTTCTTTTAGATGATATTGTTTGCAATTTGCAAATTATTTTCACTTTTAGGGGAAGAATTGTCTGAAAACTTCTCAGGAACTGACGATGATGAGGATCAAGTTTTATTTTTTCTCTTCTTTTTTCATTTTCTTCAGACTCTTCTTTAAGATATTGACAGATGATAAGGAAATGTGTGCTTCCTGTCAAGTATTAACTTATACGAAATCTGTATACGATAATGGTTGCGCTAACCATGAAGGAATTCGGAAACTTTCTAGTAGATCAGGGATTCAGAAATTAGTTATTGGTTGTAGCCGTGCTTGTCTGCGAGGACTGTGGATGGTGCACCAACAACTAGTCTACTATCAAGTCCGATGGGAAGTTGGATCGGATGCTGAATGAGATCCAGGAGAAGCATCGACAGAATATGATAAGATTAGATGAAATCTGCATCCTCTGCCTTTCAATGGCTTTCGACTAAAACCAGAGAAGAACAATGTATAATCATGGTATTCTCTGCTAATTTTCTAAGAGATGTAAACCTGAACTTGGTGTTGAAATGCAATGGAAAAGAAACTCAAAGCTATATGGAATGTGCCCGAAATTGTTCACACGACGCAAAGTCCTTCGGCAAGCACAGAAGCCATGATAGAAGATCAAAGTATCTCAATATTTTCAGTCTAGCAGTCTTGCTACTGAAAGCTGACGTTCGGTGTTGTAAAATGAGGGAGGTCTTTGCCCTCATCGGATCTATTTACTGGACTCATATATGAAATTAATAGAAATAGACAAGTATCGCCCATAAAATGTTTTTTTAAGGCTTGACAAGTTATAAATAAGCTACCGAATTGAGAACCAGAGACTCGCATGTTCTCCACTTTACATGACGCGTGGAGGCTTGAAACACATGCAAGAAAATACTTGGTTGTTATTGGATTGTTCTTGCAACCCCATGTTCTTGGCATTGCTACCATCTGCACGATGCAACGGAGGAGGAGGAGGTGACCAGATTTTCATCATGTGTTGGATCACTTCCTTGCCGTCACATATGATCTTTATGTCACAAAGCTGTGACGCATCGTCAAGTATGTGATCAGCTATCCCACCTCCTTTCCTGCTCTTAAGTTTCCTGTAAGTGAGAGGGAAACATTAGATATTCCTCCGTTTCTTGAACAACAAAAACCACTGAAAGATTGCTCGAAGTATGTCAACGATATCCTTTTTAAGGCACTAGTTACCGCAATCCCGATTTCGTGGTTCCAAGCACCAGCTTCCTGATATTGAGAATGGGGATCAGGTCAAGGATAGCTTTCGGAACATTGTCGCTCTCAACAAGCACGGTGTCCACTTTAACCTGTTGCATTGTCAATTTCTTGTAGAAATTAGAAGTATGTTTCTCCATCACAGCAGATGAGATTAGCAGGGCCAATCACCACAGAAACTTAATATTATTTACCTTGGATGCTGAACAAAGATTAATGAACTTCTGAAGGAGTTGTCTTCTCTTGGCTCTTTCCTGGGCCATGTGAATCTCCACTTGTTCAGGACTGACTTGATTCTTTGGAAGTTTACCCACTTTGTATTTCATCAGAATTGATTAAAAGGTTGTTATATGGCTGCATACAAATGAATTTGCTCATCCTAGAAAACACTTGAAATTAATGGAGAGTGAGGGCTTACATGGCGAAGGAATGTGATGTATCTCTGGAAAGACATGAATGAGATAAATGATTGTGGTCTCATAATTATTGACAAGATTGTTCAACGTCCAAGAAACCGCATCCATGCTTGACTCACTTTTCCCTACTGCAACATACACGCAATCATCCCCTCCTCGGCTTTGAACATCCAAGGAAAACATGCTTATCCCTTCCAGTTCTTCTTCCTTTATGAATTTCATCATCTGCACCCCATCACCATCATGGTTTATCTCAAACAACTCGTCCATCGAATTTTCTTCCTCTATCTCCCAAATACTTGTCGTGTTCGAATTGGTATGTTGATGGTAGAGATTACGATGTGCAGGAACCGAACCGGAACCAGAAGAACTCCTACTTGTTTCTTCCTCTTGTGGAGGGTGGGCGTCCTCCGTTGACATGGTTTTCCGGCGGGGTGGATGTTGATTTGATTCCAGAAGAGAAGTCAAACAGATGAATGCTGCTGGGACGTGCATATATGTATATATACAAGTATGCGGTGGGTGAAATATTTATTGATAAATGAATGGAATATTACGAAAATATTCCAAATATGCAGTCAGTTTTGCTCCTAATTTAAATTATTATTATTAAAAAATCACAAATTTATTATTATTAAAATTGGCATATATATATATATATATATATATATATACACAGCCACATGTTTACATCTCTTCTACTTCCTTTATTATTATTATTATTATTATTAACATGTCATCTCCTATACAATAAAATCTATTCATTAATTAAAAATTCAAAAACTTATAAATTATAACTTACGATGAATTAATATATTAATTAAATCTTTAATCTTATCTTCTAAAAATATTTTATTTTAAAAATTAAAACTCAACAGACAAATTCCTTATCTTATCTTCTTAATATCTTTTTACTTTAAAAATTATAAATTATAAATTTCAAAAGATAAATTAAAAATTAAAATATGTATAATTTAAAAATAAATAAATAAAATTCAAATATTAAATAGAATATAAAAATAGGATATCCTAATCTTAAATAACAATAAATTAAGATTCTAATTTAATTTAATTTATAAAATAAATTTTATAAAAAAGAAATAAAAATATGAATAAATTGAAATTTTTAATTTTATTTCATAATAATATTTAGCATCCATGATAAGTTTAATTTTTTTTATATGTTTAGATATGTAAAAATCAAAATTGAATTTAAAGAATTATTTTTTATTAAAAATTAAAAATTAAAAATTATTTTATTATTTTAATTTATCTATTTTGATTATATAAATAACATAAAAGATAGAAAAACTATATCATTATCTTTTCATCTTTATTAATAAATAAGAAATCAAATTCAAAAAAACCATATGATTTATCTTTACAATATTTTTCTATTCATACATTAAACTTCTATATATATATAGTGATATAATGTGTACTTTGAAGATGAATATTGTAATTGTATGTTTCGATCAATAAATTTATTTATTTATTTATTCTAAAGATATAATATATAAATATATTTATTGTTTATATAATCTATATGTATAGATATATTTATTATTTAATATAGTATAATATAAAGAAAAATATCATTTTTTATTATATGTTTAATTTTTTAGACTAAAATGTTTAAAATTAAATAAAATACTATACTATACAGAATGCAAATATTCAAACTAATTATATATAATTTAAAAACAAAATTAAAATGTAATTTTAAATTAAATAAATTATATAATCTAAATCTGACTTATCAGTAATTTTGGCTTGTACATGTTGTACCTTTTGAATTCGCTAGTAACTTGTTGGGTGGCATTTCTCAACTGTCCTTCATATCTGATCCTATGTTCCTTATTACCGCATATATACATGTACATACACACATACATATATATAATGAAATAGGCATTTTAGTTAAAAGTATACCCACAGAATGAGGGGAATGTATGTATGGATATGGGTTGGTTGGTTGGTTGGTTGGTGGAAGATCTCAAAGAAAGACACGGACATGAGGATGGTTGGGGGCAGGCTTGAATACATGGGCATTCCTTTCATGTTTTGTTCAAATTTAAACACATTATGATATGGGAAAACTCTGCATTATAAACATTACACGTACATCTATATCCTCAAAGCTTGGTAAACGGCTTCTAGGACTACCCTTGACGGCAAGGGTTGGCAACCAACTCACATTTAACTTCCTTCCCACTGCATGCCTTTCTACCTTATGCCCCTCGACTTCTGTTTTATAAACCTTTAATCATTGGCCATGCCTATAACTTGTCAGATGGCCCTTTAACTTGTATCAGGCTATGCGTTTATTTCTAAGCAACTTTAGTAGTATGACATTATTGAGGGTATTGTAGTAATTACTGAGCTTGACAGAGGCGTATAAAATGCTGAATCACTAAGTTTGATAGATGCATAGTTTACTTTCTTTCTTTCTTACGAAATATTTTGGAGAAAACATAAAGAAGATGAGCTACTTTAGCGGCTGCTGCCACCTCATGAAACTCATCGTTTTCTGTATGATGATCGCCACCATCTTCCTTCAAACATCCATGGCTTTTGATGAAGAAGATGATATTCATTCTTTCCATGAGTTATCAAGCAGAGAGGAACTCGTCAGGTTGGCTGGTTATGGAGAAGACAAGCTATCGACAGTCCTCGTCACAGGCACCCTTGTCTGCGATGGAACTCCACTTCCATCGCTTCCTGTATCGGGTTTGTAAACGAGTCCATATATTTCTATATCTTCAGTTTCTTATGTTTTTCCTTTTAAAAAGCGTTTAGAGATGGTTGCATGCTGTTTCAACTCATGAATATGCATATGCATGTGCCGATAATTGAATACATATGCATTTATTTCTTTTTATATGCATGAATATTGATCGAACAGTATTCTTGATTAGCATAAACATTCATTCTAGACTCGGACGATCCAGTTTCTTTGGGTGTGTTGGTTTACGTTAGCTTGAATTCTTCCTTACAAAGGGAACGGATTGTATACGAAAACATACTCTTTTAGCAAATATCAAACCAGGGTTAACGCTCATGCTCTCTCTTGGTTCTGATTTTCGAAATATAGTTTGCGGCAGAAACTTGATCTTCAAACCCAGTTGCACCATTAACATAGGATTGCCCAAGCTCTCAGATTGTTTTCCATGAATGATCTGTCCAAAAGTGAGAGGGTAACTTGCACACGCAGGTAAATTGTAGTTTTCAGCCAAACTTGATGTCAAAGAAACAAGGAATAGGATTAGAGAGCAAGTCATGTTTATATTGGTGGAGAGTCATAGCAATTTATATCGTGACAACTGATATAACATAGCTTAACAAAGCAGCCCACTCAACTTTCTTTCTTTTTTTCCTGAAACAGTGTCGTTTATTTTATCTTTTCCTTCCCCTTTTTGTGCAAGGATTTTGTTTCAACCCTATCATTCTCGTAGCTAACTTCGGTAGCACGTCAATGTCACACTTTAAATATGAAAACCATGAAAACGAATCTTCAAATTAAGCTTTACAATGGAATGGTATAGTAGTAGTTTGGGTTTGTGTGTAAAGGCCTTGAGGACGAAATGGGTAATAGTAAGATGGTTTCAGAATTTAGCTGAGTTTATTGTTACGAAATACATTGAAATCCATGCAGGTGCTTTGGTGGAAATGGATTGTGGCAAGTGGAGCCGACAAAGTTTTATGGAAGCAGTGGTGACAGATGACTCTGGTGAATTCCAAATTGATGTTCCTTCCCATCTTCATGCAATTTCTGACTTTGGTAAAGCCTGTTCGGTTAAACTTGTGGAAATGCCAAAGAACTCGGGTTGCAATCCAGCAGTTGACGGGGGAGAGGGAGCTTTGAGATTATTGGTAGCTAGAGATGGTGTCCGCATATACACCGCAGGGGAAGTCAAACTTTCTTTATCCAAACAAGAGAAAGTACAATAAGCTTGCAACACACATAAATACCAGTTGAAGATAGATCACAAGACAGCTCATATTCGGAAGGCGCTTCAGTCACAGGTGAGTTGCAAGGATTCAGTTTCAGTTGGTCAGTTTTCAAGTTCATGTAGTGTGTATGTGTGTAACATAAGATATAGAGAAAAAGAGAGCGTGATTTTGCTGCATGCTTTGTAAATGATTGTAATAAATATATGCTGTGTATCAGATATTAATATGAGACTTTTTCCGTTCATCCGATACTGGAACTTGGTAGATTTCAGTCCAATGTATCAAGAACCAACCTGCTGATATGGGTATGTTCGTGCGTGTGTAAGGAAAAATTACATCGAAGAAACATAACATGATATATCAATAATCCTATTTCAGTATCTGCTGTATGCTTATAAATACTCGTAGACCCTGGAATCGATTCTCAAGGATTTGTAACAGGGTGTTTCTCACGCCACCTTTGAAGTTCACCTTCAACGACCTTCCGAGCAGCTTCTGCATTCTCTGCCGATTGCAGTGCTGTTTCTATTGCTTCTTTCATTTCCTCAACCGCTTTCAGATTTTCCTCTATCTGGTTTTCTACTACTTTTTTCCTTTGGATGATAGCTTCCACTTCATTAATGGCATCAGTTTCTCTTGCCTCAGCTTTGCTGTCACATTCTTCCACTTTCTTCTTCAAAATCTCAAAATCATGCAGTGACATTTTCATTATGTTGGGATTACTAGGATCTTGGCTTTCGTTCTTCTGTTTTTGTGATAATAATTTCATTTCGCCGTTGGCTCTCCTTTCTCTTTCTTTAGCTTGTTCAACCATTGCAACAACAATTTGTAGCCTTTTCTTCCCTTCTTCAACCATTAGTCTACTCTTTCCAGCTTCTTGTTTCACCTTATCTAAACTCTTCTTCATCTCCTCCAGTTCCCTTCTTGCCATTTCTGTTTCTTTTGATTGCTTCCCAAGCATCGATCTTTGCTCTTCAGACAATCCATCAGAATCACTTCTTTCTTCAACATCAAATTCTTTCACTCCTTTCATTTGCAATGCAACTTTCTCCTTCCTCACTTCTTCTAATTCAAGTTTAAGTGAAGTGATTACATTTCTGAGCGGACCCTCTTGCTCTACAGCTGTTTGAAGTGTCTTTTTTGCTCCATTTAGCTCGGCTGTTAGAAACTCGAGGGTACTCATTTCTAAAGCACGCGCTTTTCTTATCTCTTCCTGCAAAGTTTCAATCCCTACAGTTGTCTCTACAAGTTTCTTTTGTAGATTTATTGTCATTTCAGGATCATATTGTTTCCTTAAAGATTCTAGTTTCTTGTCCATTTCTTCTTTGGCTGCTTTACAGTCTTCCATGTATCCATCTTTTTCCGCTACAACGTCTGCTAATTGTTTTTGAGTTAGTGTGGAGGCAAGCTTTACTTGCCGAACCGATTCCTTCATGGCTCTAACTTGTTCAACGAGCTCGTCGGCTCGTTCCTTGTTCACATTGGCCAAGCATTGTGCTTCTGCCACCCGTTGGGAGGAAGCCGATCTGGAATCCGAGGCAGCATCAATATCCCGTCGGAGTTTTGTGAGTTGTTGCTTAGCAGCGTCAACTCTAGTTACAGCAATCATGTATTGTTCTCTTTCCTGATCAAGTAGTTGTTTTCCAGCAGCATCTACCAAGCGCTGGTGGGATTTTTCCACTTCAAGTTGCTTAGCTTGATCCTTAACAGATTCTGCAAAGCCAACCGCTGATAACTTGGCCTGATTTGTTGATTGGAGCTTGGCAGTCAAGTCATTGAACGTAATCTTGGCCTTGTCAAGTTCTGAACTGGCTCGAACTTTCGCAGTCTCAGCTGTTTGTAATCGAAGCTTGTACTTGTCAAGCTCTCTTTGAGCCAGTACAAGTTGCGTCTCCTTATTCAACACATTCTGCCAGAAGAAATCAAATTTTTTGTACAGGAGAAAGCATGACAAACGATAGAAAAATGAGAGATGGGGATGCGATTTATACCTCAAAAGAATGTGAGGAAGAATGTGAGGGCCTGGCGGTAGGCCTGAGTTTACCCTTGGAGGAGATAGCTGCTTCAACAAATAAATTAACAGCAGCTCTGACGGATTGAAAGGGTGCTCGTGTATCTATTTCTCCGATCTCCACCTTTGGCGATCCTATATTCTTATCTTCCTCTCCTGTCCCAATCTTGATCATCCTTGCCTTGCAAACTAAGATTCAATTATCCAGTGTACCTTTAAAAATTATATGATGGCATATCATAATCTCAGAATATAACTGAAACAAAAAGCAAAAGTAAACCTCTATCTGCAATGAATAATAATACCAGATGGAATACGTTAACAGGATTTCTGCATGGCGATAAACGCTATAAAGTAATTGCAGAGATGGTGATCTGATTATGAAATTTTTGAAGCCTGAAACTGAATGATGATGAATGGAATGTCAATGATTTCTCATAATGGAATCTTCAACAATATTTGCTATTTTGGAGGTGAACAATGCGAGTTTTGTGCAAGTGTTAATGGCTCACTGCAATCCCTCTAATTTAGATTAGTATTATATTATCTCCAACATTATTACTATCATTTCCAAAACGACATTGCCTCTCATTTTAGACGTTAATAAAGGAGGGCAATTAATGATGGATTAAAATCGAGAAGTACAAACAATGATTTTATTACCACTTAGAAATATATTTAAAATAAATATCATGTAATATCTGGTGAACTAACAAGATGTAGAAAACACCAAGAAAATGAATTAATTAGTTATTAAGATTCGGATAACAGAGGAGGAGACGCCTTCGACATGCTTTGTTTAATCCTGGAGCAGTCGGAACTTGAAATCCTCCAACTCTGTTGCTAACATTCCCACATGACAGGGAATTCCCACATTGATCATCCTGTCATATGCCTTTCTTTACAGTCTTTGTTATGTGGCCGTGGCTTTAACATTGCTTTATTCCAACCTTTCCCATGATAAGTTATGTATGGCTTGGACCTGAACCATTCAATCAAAAACACACATGGTGACGCTGGGAAAATCATACCTGACGAGAGATGAACCAACGAACACCAGGGCGTACCTTATTACGGTAGATTACTGATTACTGTTTATTCAGGAACACACAAGCGACTATGACGTTTGCACAATAACGGCTTGGTGTGGTTGTATTTCATAATGATGAAGGTCCTATCCTTGCCACCGACCTGCAACGTGGAATCGCTTGCTTTTATGATTCAAACGACCAACCTCAGAAGCTACCCTTTCATGACACTGTCTAAAGTAACGTCACGTACAACTACATTATGCATGAACCTTACCAAGTGTGGAGAACCACTTACATGAGCTCAACAACGACGGCGGATGCTCCTCCTCCTCCATTGCAAATACCCGCAACTCCATACTTACCATTTTTATGTCCAAGTACCTGAAAAAAAATTAAAAAACAAACTAACCACATCTTAGTTTTGCTGATGCTCCCAAGAATACAAGTACATGATCAGGATTTATGGATTTCCCATCTATACAAGAAGTTGGCCTTTTTCATGTCACTTGTGTATCAAAAGAGAGAGGGTCAGTTACATGATATTTAACATCCGTAAGACTGAAAGAGAGTACATCAGTATTTAGATAAATCATAAGAAACAAACTAGCACCGATCCAGAAAATATGAAAACAGCCTTTGTTAAATTACCCCTAACAACGTGATCAAGATACGAGCCCCACTACATCCTATTGGATGTCCCAACGATACTGCACCGCCATGAACATTTACTTTTTCCTGCATTTATAAGGATTGATAAGCTACCAATACTTCAACATATTGAACAGTGAATGCAAAAGATGGAAAGTAAATACAAAGGCTAAAGTAGAACCCCACTTCATAAATCAGAGTATAATTAGAAATAAAGAACAGTTGACTATAACTCACAGGATCAAGATGGAGCAGCTTCTGATTGGCAAGAACCACAACCTTGGAGAGGAGATTTAATCGGCATGGTTAGCCAACCAATAACTCTAACAAGAAACAAGGAATAAAAACAATAATGCAGTTTCTTACAGAAAATGCTTCATTTATTTCATAGTAGTCAATCTGAGATTTCTCCAAACAAGCTTTTGAAATAGCTTTTGGTATTGCAAGAGCAGGTGCAGTTGTAAATAACTCAGGTTCCTGCCCATAAAATGCTGCTTCGGTAAAAGAGCTGTTCTCTGAAAATCCATTAGAATATAAATACGTTCTTTAAACTACCTGAGCAGCATCAGCATATCCTTTAATTCTAGCAATTACTTGCAATCCAAGTTTAATCGCCATTTCCCCACTCACCAGAACTAGGGCAGCTGCACCGTCACTGTCAACAGATAGGATTGCCATCAAGTTAAAGGATTACATAAAAGTCCGTTTTGCTTATTTGGCTTGTGCCATATGAAAGATTATTCCTTGGCTTTGAAATAATACACGAAAGCATAGTCCAAGAGACCTAGACTTGCATCCAAAAAGATACATGCCAGGGCCATTTTCCAATAAAACAAGCAGAACTAGAGATTAAAATTGACTAACATGCATAAGTTGAATATGCGTGGAAGAAGATCAGATATTCATCCGTGTAAAAGTTCTGCAGCCATAGAATATAGTTCTCTATTCAGGCAAGAATATATAGTCTTACCAACACTCATTCACTGTGTCATGCCCTAATTTCAAATTTCTTGGTGATTGCTCGTAGATAATGCAAATTCTCACGGATATTCTCCCATGCCCTAGGAAGAGGATTTTGCAAGTACCACGGACGCAATACATGCATAATTAGTCTATGATGCATGATGTCATACTATATTTTTTTGGTATTATTGGAAGGAGAGGATACTACAGTTTCAGCAAAAAATTTCTTTCCCTGAAGATTCACCTGCGCTTTTTGAGGATGATTCTTCTTGTCCTGATTTAATCATTTTTCTCTATTTATCTCAAACAAAGGATTTCTTTCTTATATAGAAAGGAACGGAAGTGTAGGATAAAGTCAAAAATAAGGCTAAGTAAATTCAGTTGATCCTGTTGCTGATAAAAGTTGAAACTGTTCAAGGAGAGATGACAAAAATGCCACTTGACTATAGTGCAAAAGAAATCAACAAACATGATGCAGGATGATGAAAAGAAAAGATTCATCACTGGAAACACAGTAGCAACATGCACACACACGGAGGCTGGGGGGGAGAGGGAGAGAGACAAAAACCTTATGCTAGAAGCATTTCCAGCAGTAACAGAGCCACCTTGCTTGAAACTTGGTCTAAGATTCCTCAGTTTTGCAGCATCAAACTAGTAGATAATTACCAAATAACAGGACAAATCAAGTTTTCAGCTAGAAAAAAGATCAAGTCATAATATAAGTTTATTTACTTGATAAAACCCAACTTTCCTCTCTACCTTTTCTAAACCTTCATCCGCATCAATGATAGTGGATGGTTTCCCTCGTTCCCTAGAAACTTCAACCTAGAATGCACAAAATAAAAATTAACGCCAAAAGTTACACTAACAACCATACCCTCCAAATATGTTTTGAGATTAAAAAATCATACTGGAACTATTTCCCATGAAAAAAGGCCATCATTTCGTGCAGAAATTCCCCGCTCAAAACTCTGAATGGCATAATAGTCCTATAGAATTGGCAAAACATGAAAATGTAAGACTTACCAAGTTGTAAATGTAAAAGGAAAAGCAAAGATCAATGATGATATAGGACAAGATAGCAATCAGCATGTTGTGAGATCTCTAAACAAACACTTGTGGAGATACGTGACTGGGAATAAAAGTTTGAACTGAAAAGATTTTGTAAGAAGGAAGACAAGTTGATGGCTGTATTTGAAGCTCCAAATACACAAGGAAGGGTAGCGACAGAGGTTAAGCAAGGAGAACGCTAGAAAAGGGGAGTAAAGTAGGCCTTTCGAGTTAAAATACCTGTAAAAGAGATGGGCATTATGAAATTGCCAGAGACCATGATAAAGAAACAACTTTAACATCACAGGGTTAAATGTACTATTCAGCAGTTTTACAATTGATGTGCAAGTTGTGTAAACTTCCAAGGATATCGAAGGAACATGCATATGTGAAGTGCAACCAACAATACCTGCTCTTCTCTTGTTACAGTATGCTGATCAGCACATATTTCTCCACAAACTCCCATTCCAAAATCATTATATACATCCCACAGGCCATCTTTGATCATGCCATCAATGACAGTATCATGTCCTAGTCGAGATCCATTTCTGTTTGAAAAACAGGGTAAGGACAGACTGTGGATGCCTCTCACAATAAAATGAATTAGGAGCATTACAATTTAAGATATTGAAAAGGATACAATTAGCAGGTTAATTAGTACTAATAACAACGCAGCAGCAATGCTACAAACATCACAACAATAAGACTTTGAGTTACATATTCAGCAAGATGTAAGACCAGTTATAAAGCTTGTATGAAAGATGATAACTCTTCTATCTTTTTGAATGCCAGAGTTAATTTTCATAATTAAGCATGACCAGCAACAAAACTAAAACAGAAATGTCATGCATGATGAGGATAGGGCAGTTTCTCGTCAGAGAAAAGGAGGCCGGAGTAAGCAATCGAGGGATTTGAGTCGTGAAAAGAACAAACTTGCGATTCATCTCCGAAACATTCAATTTCTACAACATTTGTCTTTTTATTGTACAACTCTTGTAAATCCTCCAATAACTGTTTGCATGAGATCAAAATTTAGCATTTAGAAAGAACTTCCTGAGAGTGCATGTCAACTTTCGGCGCCTTGAAAAAGAAAAAGCCAAAAGATGGTAAAATATGATTCGATGTGCAACTAGCAAAAGCTATGCAAACCTTGCTTCTGCCAGATACTTTGGAGCATTGGACATGCTTTCCATTCCACCAGCCACGACAATATCATTGATGCCTACTTGGATGGTCTGTGCAGCGAGCATCGTAGCTGAGAAAATTTGAAAAAAAAAACAAAAGAAATTTACATCCTCGCTGTGTTATTAATATCATTAGACAATATTTCAAAAAAAAAAAAAAGAGGAAAGAAAATACAGCTTCCTACGTATGAAACTCTACCTTTCATTCCGGATGCACAAACTTTATTGATAGTAGTGCAAATCACTGAATGAGGTATTCCAGCACCTAAAGCAGCCTGCCTAGCTGGAGCTTGTCCTAAATTTGCGCTAAGAACGTTACCAAAGAAGACCTCTTGCACCAGCGATGGATCAACTTTTGCCCTTTGAAGAGCGCCTTCAAATTCCATACAGAGAAGAATCGCATATAAGAAAAACATATCAAAATTTCAATAATCGGCAGATTCATATGCATAACTAGTACAGAGGAATAAAAAAAACTGAAAAAAAGATTTAAGTTTTGAGTACAGCGGATAGCAATTGAGCCCAGCTTTGTTGCTGAAATAGATGAAAGGGAACCGAGAAAGCCACCCATGGGGGTACGAGCAACACCCACAATGCAAACATCTGATCTCAAGAGCAGAAAGAAGAATAAACAGGTGTAATATCGGGTATTATGATGGATAATTAAACTTGCATCCAATCCAAGAAGAAGAAGCAGAGTAAAGGACCTCGAGACTTCAAAGAATCAGTAGAAGGCGCCATTTATGATTCAGTTTATTGGAAAGTTGGAGCTGTAAGGATCAAAACAGAACAAAAGAAGCAAGTGAAGTTGATCAGCAAAAGGAGTGAGGAAAGAGAGTGATAGGAGAAAAAAATCAAAATCATGCCTGGGAGGAGAAATTGGTTGGGTGAAATCAAATGGGTATTGTATGTTTATGGTAAGAAAGTAGATAAAGATTGATTCGGAAGCAAGAAGAACGTCATCATGGAGCAGATCATTATCAATCATCCTACGTTGGAATGCGGAATACGCCTCTATCTGTTCTCTGTCGGTCATTTTGGCAGGATAAATATCTTTTATTTATTAATATGTTAGAAAAATAACATGTAATAGCTATTTCAATTTTGATTAATATTGAAATTCAGATAAAATCATACATCTGATAATATCCTTATTACGTATGATTTAAAATGATATTTGTAAAAAATTTATCCGACATAATGAACTGATACATGTAAGAATTTCTTGGGTTACCCACTTCACTGGTACCCATCCATCCGCCGTTAACGTTCCACGGCTATAATAAGGCAGGCAGTTGGGTTTCATTTCATGATAACAAAGTCTGAAACTTTTACATGCATATTCATTACTACATTTCTGGAAATGGGCATGTTCAGCGACATCTCAGTAGGTCGTTAGCAGCTGCAAAACGTATGACAATTTTGTTCCCGCAACTCTCACAGAACGTGTCTGAAGGTAAGGTTTATTCTAGTTGCCTCCAGTTTTGCACGCTTTGGCACAGAATGAAGCCAATCCCTTTGTGTGTTGCCTCTCATCACCAGTAGTGATCCATGCTTTAGTCTGAAAGAATGTTGATCACTACAGCTGCTCTTCTTTAGTCGCTTTCTAGCAGGTTCTTCCTCAGATCTTTCTGCTGCTCGCACCAAAACCACACCCTGATTAAACTCTTATGGAATAAATTTCATGGCAATCAACTCCCTCGGCGGATAGAACCAAAACCAGCACAGAAAGCGTTATGAAATCGAGCACAACCATCACAAACAAGGAAACTAACGAAACAAAAGGATGATGAGAACATTTAACACCACCTTGCTTTGATTTATTCTGTCTCTTCTTCAACAAGAACTCACGTTCACAACCAAATGATACAGAGGCAATTTCTGGAGTTGGTCCATAGAGTTTCTCGTCATCAGCATGCCAACCAACAGTGTCATTCCCCCCTTTATACCTATTCAACAGCAAGCTGTTAAATCTACTTCCAGGAAGGGCGTTGCGAACCTTCAAGAAAAATGTCAAATACTCCAAAGATCACTAATTAGAAAGACAGGAAGGAAAGAATAAGTCAAAACAAATAACCAGTAGAATTGATGGCAAAAGAGTTGGGAAAGCAATCTTACAGCCTCCAAGATGTCCTTAAGCGGAGGATAATCATCCCAGGAGTAGACATGCGGCTTGTATCCACTGTAAATCAGCTCTGGCAGCCCTGGACTTGCCACATAACATGTATCCCTGGGCTTCACACATAAGTATATGTTGCACCATTAGAAAGGAGATACTGATTCACAATTGAATACACTGATATTGAAAACTCAACAAACAGCATCACTACTCGCACTGTCAAAAGTATAAATTTGCAGGTTGATGTCAAATTTGTCCAGCCAATTGAAAAGTTCATCCACATATTAAACCCGATAGCCAGCAGCATCCTTCCTTTCATCTATGAACACCATTAATAGTCAGATTGACAATCAACTGCAACCTTCCCCCCGCCCAGAAATGCCATCTGCTAGTTTAAACCAGCCCTTTAATTGTATAGAGTTCAAGCCAAAGCATGGAATTTAAAATCGTTCAACTCTAAATCAAATACCTAGTCAGAACACGACCGATCAGATGCGAAGTAAACTAAAGATTAGCTGAAATAATGTTATCAAAGAACCATGCTTAAATGCAACAAGAAGAAGAAGTTGGTCCAAAAATTAATGTTGCTGAGTACATCATACCCACAGAAAAGTAAGCAAATTATATCCAGAAAAATGAAATGAGTCCGTGGATATTCTGGAGTAAAGAAAAGAGGAAATTTACGATGAGGGAGATGAAGTGAAAGATAAAAGGAATTGAAGATACAAACCTGAAGACATTGGCGACCAAAGATACGAAGAGTGGGTCTCGTCCAGGGGATATGAGAGTCGAGGTAATTGAAGAATTCCCACGAACGGTCATATGATAAAAACCTCGCGAGGTAGAGGACTTGGCTTCCGCCACCAAGATCTAAACTTTTCAGATCTATCGCGTCTTCATCAGCATGAGCTTCAGGATTCTTCGGCTTCAACACTGGCTTGAACTTGGAATTGGTTGCCATTTAACCCACCAGTTGTTCGGCTACCTAAATTCAACAGAGATTGAGACACCGCCAAGTCCAAGTTTCTAGGTTAATATAATTTCACGAAAAATTGTATTGTTAATTGTTGGATAATGGGATTAAATTTGAATGGAGGGATTGAACAGACAAAAGGATCAAAATTTGGGGGCTTAAAAATAGGCTGTTAGATTTGGTTATATTCTGTTTATGTATGTCGTTATAGATTTATGAATGCTAGTTTATTGGGCAAGAAGCCTTTAACTTCTGCATCAAAATGGATAGAATCAATGGCGAAGACAGACAGAAAAGCTGTACTATTATACAAGAATTGGTAGCATTGGGATGATTTGGCTTCAAATGACAATTATCTTTTTACATAGCACAAACATTACACGTTCCTCAAGAATCTTATAACTACAACACCATCACATATATATATATATATATGTTGTTCAAAAACTTGCATCGAATTAGATAACAGTTCCAACAGCACACAGATACCCTTAATCTTTCATTAGTCAGGCTGAAATCTGTACTAATGGTTGACGCTTCAAGCAACACTACCACCCATATCTATTTCAAGGGTGTAATTAGCCAACAAACATCCACATCTAACTTCCCCTAATCAATCTTCAACATTCATAATCTTAACCCTTGTCGGCTACCTTGATGAAGATACTGCAGTATCCACTAATTTGATCTTTAGTTCTATCTCCCCTGACTCTACTGCGCACAGCCTCAACCATACACTCTGCACCACGTCCCCGTTTACACAGCTTATTGAGCTTTCTCTGGCAAGACAGTTTTCAGCATCTGGAACAACTTTTCTTAAAATTGTTTCGCCTGAAGAAACCTGCAAAATCTGCTTCAACCTAGCTGTGGAGAGAATTGGCTGAAGGCTGATATGAGCATGTCCCATCTTATCATCTCTCTTGAAACGGTCTTTATCAAATACTTCCTGTTCAACGCAAAAAAAATAGTGTCCCTCAGATAAAGGGCATCTTCAAACCACTTGATAAGTTGCATAATCAAACACCCTATCATAGCTCCTACTCATTTGACATAATAACCAGTCATGATGCCACCATTTAACTCTGGCCTTCAGAGCTGGCAATTACAGGTGTGAAATCTTAATACGTTCATCAGGATGGACGTCCCACTAGGGGGCCCAATGCATTGAACAACTGAGATTGTGCAGTAGAAGTAGCTAGAAAGATCTTGGCAAAATTCTATTATCAACAACGTATGTGATGAACTCATCAGCACGATATCCAATTGCTCTAAAAGAGTTCATTTTGAGCGGCTAATGATATCAAACTTAGTAAGCTAAAGCAACCTATTCTACAGATTTTGAAAGAATAAAAAACTATATATATATATATATTCATAAGGAAGAAAATTTGCAGCTTACCAGACTTAGAACTCCAATGGGTTCTGCAAGGGAGAAATATAGCTCTTCATTCCAAACTGGATTAAGGCAACTGTTAATAACCTTTGTCTTTAAAGTCTGTACAAGAGAATGGACACCAACAACTTAATCAACTCAAGGGTATAAAACAGTTTAATGTTTATGCTAAAGCCATGAAGAAAAGGCTGCAGAATGAGAACTAGTGTATATAGGCAAGAAATAACGCTCACACCAAAGCATGCTAGTTGAGAGTGATGTACGGTAAGAAGCAAAAACGAAGATGAGAAGGGATTAGGCAAGTAAGCAGTACGTCTGAAATCAACGGATTGAGTAATGAAGAAAGCGAACATCTAAATGATGTCAATCAATCTACTAAGTTAAAACAAAACTGGGTAATATAACAGCAGCCTGTCGAAGACTAGCCACATTGTGTTCAGAGGCATGAAGCAACAGGGAGAGAAAAACGAATCACAGCCACAGGGATTAACAAGATCACCTGATTACCCAGCTTGACGACTACATAAGGATCACTGCTCTTGAAATCACGGATGACAAGTTTTTTTCCTTGCACAACCGTCACCTTTAGCAATCCTAACTGCTCTCCCATGGATCCCAAGTCAAGGATGTAAAGTAAACCAACACTGCTACCACCTGTACAGTATGAAATCAACATGTAAATAAAGAACAGAAGGAATCCGAAGGATCATATACGGAGAGCACAGAGGATGATATTTACGAAAAAAGTTGAATAAAATTACTAGAAGGAAGTAGATCGAAGAAGAAGAAAAGATCCTCTAATAAGAATCAACAACAACACAAGCAATAATATTTAGAGTGATGGAATTGAAGTAGAGATAAAGAGGGAGAGAAAGAGAGGAGCTTGTCGATAAGGGGAAGCAAGAAATGCAGAGTTAGGTAGTAAGAGGAGAGGAATGGAGAAGATATGAAAGGGAAAGGGAGCTTTACTTGTTAGAGCAAAATGGGTAAAGGGGGAAAATGGAGGACAACCCAATTTCAACCAAGACAAACTAAAAACATATTGAAAGTGAAGAGGCAAACTCTTGTTTCTAGACGATAAATTACAAAGGAACACATCTTTCAATTCAAGGGTTCCATTCCTTCTTTTTCAAACATCGACCCACCTACCCCACACCAGAACAAAATTTCTTTTCTTCATGTTAAATTTATTCACTGATGGATGTAAAGATTTCAGATTGAAAAGAGTGTTTTTAGTTAAAGAAGCGTTAATATCTCAGTCAAAGATGATCGCTTTATTTTTATGTTTTTCCACAGAGGATAATGCTAACAGAGAACCGACAATGCTGTCATGTCAGAAAGTGAATCAAAGCACACGTGTCTTTTCGGAAAATGAGCTCGAGTACTTTGACTTGACCATCTCTGACTTTGACCATTCTTCCTTCGAGAAAATTAAAAGGACATTGCTTATGGGTATGTGGATGGGGCGTGCTCTGAAATATGACGTAACATGAGAAGCTCCTAAATACAACTGAAATGGAGGAGAAGCAGAGTTAAAAGTGTACAGAGTGATCCATCCTGACGATGATCATGAATCATAACAACAATCTAAGTCTCCATCTCTATCAATGAAATGATGACTGTCAAAAATCAAACATACAACAACAACAACTACTGTGGATCCTCAACTATTTATCTGTACATGGCACTTAATTATAAGAACCTTGGAGGTTAGAATTGAAACATCACTATGTCCCACGCACTAACCATTTATTTACACCAAATCTTTTCATCTACCATTACTCCAATTGACATTGTCAGCTTTCTGAGATCAACCTTCCTTCCTACCTAACCATTTCCTAATCTTGACTTTACATTCATTCCCCCCTCAGGCAACTGCTTCCCACACTTATTTAACCAGGTTTACAACATTACATGGGTTTTGACTTCCTTTCTTCCTCTTCCTCTCCCAGCTACACTAAGTAAACAAAAACCAATAGCATGTTCAAAAACCACCACTCCTGTCTCTTCTTCATCTAAACAGGTATGCAGTCCGCAGCCTATATTGCTTGTCTTGCTCGCTTTAATGCTGATTTTCGTACTTTATGCTTCCATTCGCTCTGCATTTGATAACATTTCAAAAAATTAAAGATATCATATACCCCTCACAACAACAGATCAACTTCTAATATATAAATTAAATGCAGAAGGTAAGATAAGTACAAGAGGCTTGTCATCCGATAATTCATCATGGCTTGCAAAGGAAGAAATTGATTCTATACTAGGCTTCTTCCGTTTCTTAATAGCAGTTCCACTTGCACCTCGTTTCTTTCCAGAGTATGATTTGTCATTATCAATTTCCTCTGCAACTTGATCTCCCTTAGAGGCTGATGATTTATGTTTGTCGACTTCCTCTGCATCTTTCCTTGCATCTTGGTCCCCTTTAGAGTTTAATTTATCTTTATTACCATTTTTTCGCAATGAATCACTGGATTCATCTTCTTGTTCTTCTAAATGGGATTCCTCCTTGGCACCGTCTTTTTTAGCATCTTCTGATCTACTATCAGCATCTGCAAGAACACCTTCAGAATTAGATTTCACTTCCCCGTCATATTCTTCTGATTGGTTTTGGGTTTCCAACGGGTCCCCAAAATGTTCTCCCCCAGAAACTGAAGTCACTTCTTTGTCAGATTCATCCATGTTCGTTTGATTCTCCATCGCCCTACCGGTAACTTCCCCTCGAGAATCACCTGGAGAACAAGTACAAGAAACCAACAAAAACTTATTGTCAAGTAATGCATGAGCAAGCTTGAAATCGAGAGAAACATGACGACCTGTATACCAGACAAAAGAAAAGGATCACTCTAGTAAAATCTCGTTTAAAATGGAACGTTAAACTACAGCTACAAGTCCATGATATAAACACCAATTAAGCCTTATTGGATACGAATACATCTCCAGTTTAAACCAGATTTTCACCAACTAAGAGCAAAATTACACTTAGTTAAATATGATCGTAGGGATTGATTCTTCTAAATATAATTTTAAGAACATCGACTCACAAGTCTGGTAAGAAAATGAAACCCAAGGAGATTTATTTAGCATTTCACAAAACATACTTCACATATTAAAATTTTTGTAACAGCGCACATTAATTTCAGAACTACAAGAACACTTCACCTGTTTTATTTTCACCCCTACTAGATTTCTTGGTGGGTTCAGGATCAGAAACAACAGAATACTCTTTATCCTCCAAATCTTTCTGTACACGCTTTGTGATTTTCTTAGGAGTCTTTTTCTCTTTAACACTATAAAAGAAAAGCAAAAGGAAAAAAATATCAATCATAGGGTAATTAAAGAACTAAAAGTACAAGTAACTGCACCAATGATTTAACATCTCCCACTTACATCTTCTCTAAATTCTTGCTCCGACTCAAATTACCAGAACTTCTATTTTTAGGTGCAGGTGACCTATATGCAGTAGAAGAAAAATTAGGCAATAAGAGAAGGAACTCTTGAAAGAAACAGTGACTATTAACATAACAAAGAGATGAACCCGTTGAGATACATAGCGTCCCATCACATTAATACGGATAGCTAAAAGTTGCATGCGCATTTTCATTGGCTAGACATTAATTCGGCACTTTTGGTTTTAGAGGTACGATCTTAATTCTTCACTAGAACCCAAAACTTACGGTTTAGCTGAGTGAGGATGCTTCAACGGTTTTGACTTCTGAAATTGTGTAAAACAAAAGTAAAATGTAACTATCAGTTGCCATAGTGGAAATATAAAATATAATCATTTAAGAGCAAAGTGCTCCAGAAAGAAAGAAAATAAAAACCTTCAATGATTTACGACCACTGCCAACAAGCTCCCAGCGTTCTTTTTCCAAACGGAGTACTTCTATGTCCCCATCATCATATAATATCTGCAGTAAGTAGCAAGAGTTACTCGAAATGAGTTAAAGCAAATTCTGATAGAGACAGAGAAGAACAGCATACCACATGTTTTCTTTTGATAGGGTCATAAGATTTGACTGTGCCTTCATAAAACCTGTTAGCAGCAAGCATATCACAATGAAATTTTTTAATTAAAGGTTTGGCTCCAAAGAAGAGGGAAAATATCAAGAGAATACTCACTGCTTATCCATAGGCCACCAAACTTTTATTCTATAACCTATTAATTCTTCAATGTCAATTCCATTTTTCTTGGTCGAGCACTGGAATTGAAAATAAAGTAGGAAAATAACATGTTAACAAGGCAGCCATCCAAATTATCAAAGAATAATCAACAGGAAAAACATTAATTAACAATTAATTGTTAATGAAAACTTCACATAAAATCCTGAAATAGCGAAGGTAAAAATAAACCAAGCTCGTGAATGACATAAATTCAGTCATATATAATGAGAAGCTGTATAGTATCAGTTAAAAAGTCTATCAAGATGCCAACCTTTTCCAACCCTGAAATGCTTCTCCTTTTCCGCTTCTTCATGCTCGACTTGAAGTCATTCTTAGTACTGTCTCCTAACACAATATTCTGCAACATAATATGCAGGTTAAATATTCAGAATACTAACCATCATAAGCTAACAAACAGGTGACAACCTCTAAACATAAGACAAATCGTAGATCACCTCCAAATTATCATCATTTTCATCAACTTCATCTTCCTTGATATAGAGACCGAGATCTGAGCTTTTAGCTTCATGCTTTGATATGGAAGTTATTTGTTTTGGAGTAGACTTTTTACCCTTCGTATCAGGGCTTAGATTATCCTCTGAAGCACTTGTGGGAGATTTTAAATTACTTGAGGATAGTCTATGAGTAGATGATCTTCGCTGTTTAGGTAGTTGAACACATTCTACATCATTAGCCTTCACCTTTTTCACGTTTAGATCCTCTGGTTCTGACTTTGTTTTCTCAGCAGAAAAATGTTTATGACCATTGCTTGACTTGAACTTGCTAGAAAGACCCAAATTATCCAAATTGATCTCCCGCACCATACCTAATATGTCAACATCATTTTCAGCCTTTTTCATCTTAGCTGATAAAATCTTGTTCGTTTTACCCTTTCCGCTCTTGGCGCCCTGTGATTTCAACTGCTTTATCATCTTCCCAAGAGGCACCTCATTTGCTTCTTTTTCACTATCATTTTGAGCTTCATCTACAATAATATCAGAAATAATCTGATGTCCAAAAAGAATAGAATAAGTAAAATGTGCAAGTGAAACATAAATCATAAAATATTATAGCATTGTTAAATGAATAGTAAGGAGTGGGACATACTTTTCCATCCAATTCCATCTTGAGTGATTCCAATTGAAGCAAGATATTTTCATCAGACAGCCACGTTTTTCCTTCAAGTCCCTATCAAAGCAAATGCAATAGCACTAACATATGCAAGTTCAACAAGATAATATAACATATAGATGTACAAATTAAAAAGTGGAACAAAACAATGAAAACACAGACAACATCATGACAAAATTAACCAGTATAGCATATATATAGCAAATACCAAACACATTTTCCATGATTTCAGTATAGTTCACAGTTATACTAATAGTTGCCAGGGAAGTGCAAGAAAATAAAAGAATACCATAGAATCATCTCCGTCTTTGTTTTCACACTGTTTGTAAAGCATTGGAGGCAGTGGAGCTGATGAAGCCAACCTTTGTATATCCTCCTTTTGAGTTAAACGCTTGGTGATTGACAGCCCAAGATCAGATATGGCATGTGATTTCTGCGATAGAGAATTAATACACATATAAGGTTGTGATACTGAACATTTCATTGATTATCTTACTTCTGAGTATAGTTTTCTCCAACTTCCAAACAACCATGCTGAAATAAAAGAATGAAAACTATATTGACAAGTTAACAACCTTTGACTTTGCTGTATCAACTATATCTTCTGAACACTTGATACTTTGAAGAATAGAAACCACTGCAGATATTATGTCCTGTTCCTTGTTTGCAGTAGACTCTGACTTGACATCTTCATCTTTATGCACAAGAATAGAAAGAATCAAGTGCAATTTCCTACAGAAATACACAGTAGAACCAGCGTTATTTCCTATGCAAGTTACTATAACATTCCCTTGGTAATTTTCTCAGCTTTAACTAATGAAAGGACATAAAACCATATCCACATAACCTGAAAGGGGAATTATCAATACCGATATATTTGTTCAAAAGCTTTAACATCTTTGCATTCATCTATGTTAGGACATGAATGATGAGCAAGGGCATGGACTAAATATGGTAGAAGGTCTTCAGGATATGCTGCAGAAGGATTTGCATCACTCTGTACAGAGAGTTGCCGTGCCTTTGCTTGGTAATGCATTTGAATAATTTCAGAAAGAATCTGCTTCTCCTGCAATTGAAAAAACACAATAGAAATACCCCCAGAAAAATTTCATTAATATTACCTTCAGCGCAAGCATCCTCATAAACTTAACCATTGATCAAAGTACTTAAGCAGAAGTAATGTCCATGCATACCTCTTCAAAATCATGGAGCTTAGATGCAGTTGCATTAAATAAGAATGAACAAGCATACTTTACATCCAGAAGCCGGTCCTTTATGTATTGATGAACTTTGCTCAGGAATAGTTTCCCAACTTGGGGGAAATCAATCTACCAGAAAGGAGGAGGAGGGGGACAGGAGAGTTTAGAAAAAGATTACTTAACAAAACTAAACATTCAGTTGATAATATCAAAATAAAAAGTATAACACAGGTCAAGGAAGAATTTCTATGGACTTCACCTCAGGTGTCCTCAAGGTTAAATGGAAGACATCAACAGGTATTTTATGATCCCAGTGCCTTGATAGGCGAAGAATTGCCTTTGCAGAAGCAAGCCTCAGATGGGCCTTATCAACTGAACTGTATATAAGATAAGCTTGTACATGAAATGGAAAAACTAATAAAAGAGCAAAAGCAAAAACTAGAAGAAAAGGAAAATTTAAATACTAAAACAAACCAATTAAGAAGCAATTTATATAAGACCTGGATTCTACATCTTCTGATATTTCACCAAACAGAAGTACATTCCTCAGTATCTCCAGAAGGCCATCAATACCAGGACGAAGTTGTGCATCCTTAACAGGCAAGAAGCTCTTAACCAGCATCTTGATCCCATATATCTGCAGGTAATATCAGTAGGTCAAAGTTTAACTTTTGCATCTTGCAGGAAAGAGAAAGGAAAGCAAGGCCACATAATGACGATTAGAAGGGAAGGGAAGGAAAGTGTTTATACTCCTGTTTTAGTTTATCTTACTAAAGGGTAAGGACGTGAATGAAGAGATAAAATGCTAATGTTATGAGATGAAAACAATGGCCTCAAATTAAGAGTTCAGAAAGAATATTTTCATGAGTTGGAGAAAGGACATCTCAAATTTTCAAATTAGAAGCATAGCAATCAGTTTAAACTAGGATAAATAAGATGTTGTATTAAAGACTAAATTATTTCTCCCCCTGCCAACAACTGGTGGATAACGACAGTGAGGGTTCTGAACAAAATGAAGGGGGAAGAAAACCTCATATGCCGTTCTCCTTTTCTTATCAACCATCTACCTCATTGAGCATATAAAAGATGTAACAGTTGTCCAACCAAATATAAATTCCAATTTGATGTCTTAATATTAAGATTTAAGAACAAAAAGAATTTATCGCAAATAACCAACCTTCAGCAAACATAGTTCACTTCTATCGTCCAAGCACAGTTTCGTACTTTCTTCTGCTTTCTGCAATAATGAAGCAACATTACAAACTAATTCAACACCTCTTAAACAGGAACCATTTGCACAACAGAGAAAATCTTTGAAGGCATACATTGCCAGATCTAAGAATCTTGCTTTCTATGATTTCTTTGATTTTGCCCTCTCTGGTTTCAAACACTGCCATTGCAGTCTCAGCAATGCATCCAAGAGATTGAAGTACAGCAGGCAAATCTGTCATCTCTTCCAGCATGTCTACAAGTCTCTGAGAATCGAGCAAGAAACATCAGAGTTGGTACAAACTCAAAATGCCTATCCCTGATGAAAACAGTGCATTGAAGAACAAAATAAAGGGTGAAAATAACCTTGTATAGAACAGAAAGGGACTTCAGACCGTCATCCTTAGTAATAGCTGCAAGGGCATGCACAGCATACTTGGCCTGTCTCCGACTACCTTCTACGCAGAACCTCTCCAATATCAGGTCAATTGAACTGAAAGGGAATGATCAGAAGAGTATGAGCATGGTTCACTAGGAACTTTTTGTAAAATTTCAAAATATCAAAAACCACACCTCGATGACACTGCAAGCTGTTCTCGGATTGTACCACCAGCCTTAGCCAAAACATGCAAAGCACCTTCTTTCATTATTTCATTATCATCTTTCAGAAAGTTCGCCAATGTTTCTTCAGCCCCACCAAATAGCACCGGACTGAATCGTGCAAGCAGCTGATGATTTGCAAGCATGGATTTCAATTTTCTTAGAAGAAAAAAAACAACTGGAGAAAAATAAAATCTTATTGTCCTGCAGTCTATAATTTGAGCACCATCACAATAGAGCTACAAATATCTAAAACATTAAATAAATAAATAAATCATTAAAAAAAATAGTAGATCCAGTACTATTAAGAACTTCACAACATGTGTAGCTACAACCAAACCACATAGAAACCGCAAGAGACCAGATAAGATAGGGAAAGTTAATAATCAGTACTTCCATCTTAGATGTAATGCAGGGACTAGGAATGACATGCTCTTACCACCAGAATATCCATGCAAGACTGAATAAGTTGCGTATTTCCAGCAACTTGATGCACAGTGGCCTCCATCAGAATTTCTTTCACGTGCTCCTTGTTGAAAAGTAAATAAGAACACTTTACACAGAGATTGCTCAGAAAATCATAAAGTCGGTGTTTCTCCCCTAAAATTTTCAGCAAATCATCCTGTAGAGGAAAGAATTTTATATGTTGAGAAAGGCTTTCATGAAGATTTTATAAGTTGATAAACATAATTTCAGAAACAATTTTCATCAATATCAAAGAAACCAACCTAGCAAGAAAGCAACCTAGTTGGGATCAGTAAATCAAGTCCATTCAGAATCAAAATCGTATCCAACTATAAACAAAACTAGCAACATATTTGGTCCGGATCAGCGAGAAAACAGTATAGTTGAAGAAACCTTTAGTAATTAAGTATATAATATAGAGTTCTACATCAATTCATGTAAGAATGAAAAAGGGGATACTGTCAACAATGTGCCCTAAATTTAAGTTAACTAGACCAATTAAATAACTTAAACATGAAACAATTGAACTGAAAAATTTTATGTAGACACAATATCTCTGACTTCTACTGTGTGTGTATATCGGAATCAAAATCATCTGCAGTCATGTCAGTGAGTTGGCCAATTAAATGGTTTGATGTCTGGAGTTCTACACAAGGTGCTACAACTACAGGCAAACTGTAGTGCAGTGATGGGCACGAGAGGTGATGCCTTTTTGGCACGACAATGACTTGCTAGGGCAGCGTGTATAGAATTTACCGGAAAAACCCACCTACAGTAGCATAATAAAGTGATAATTGCAAAAAAATTGCTGTGACGCTGCCCCAAGAAATCATATACATAGTATCCAAAAGGGATGTAAGAAGAGCCAACATGATCCTGTTGATATTGGGAAACATGCATTTATATGGTTCAGTAATTTTAGCAGGATTAATTCCACAAGAGAGATCCAGCTCCCACTGCCAATGCGATATTCAGACTTGCACACCAAATGCATGAACTGAAGTGTAATCTCCACATCCAACACAGAGAATTTCCATGTGAACAAAACATACTTAAAGAAACATTTGCACAGCTCACAAAGCTATTGCTTACTCGACTGTTGCACGCTTGATGGAAATTAGTATCTGCATCCAGGAGATTTCCTAAAATCTTCCAAATATTGGCATCTTTCAATTGGTCAAGTATCAGAAAATTCTCCTCCGCCTTAGCAGGATCAGCAAAAGAGCGAGACATGATCCGGAAACAGAAATGAATTTTCTTTTGGATCTCAGGGGCATCTCCTTCCTGTATTCAGACATGGAAAATTATATTTTAGTCTTCATATTTTTAACTCATTCTTTTTACCTCTATTTTAGTAATTCCATCTCCACCTGATGCATTTGTCTAAGGGATAAATATCTCTGCATCTCTTGTTGTAACCTGCAATCCAAGAGGAAATGCCCTGAAAATGAGTGCACAGTCCATCAAATGTATAAAATTGAGAGGGAAAAATGATAGAATACGAGATGCAGTTGCCTGCTATCAACTGATCATTCACAGCATACCTATGCTTCTGTTCTAGCATCCTCTCAAGAGCTTTCACCTCAACTTTTTCAAACACAAAGAACACTCTCACCCAAAGTTTGACTCTATCCTTGACTGAGAACTCAACAGGGAATATCGACCCACAGAGAACAGATTCAATTGTATCTGACCTGCAGAGCCAATTAAGATGGTAAGGATTCGTTTAACTAATTTTCAGAAAGTAAGTCCTTTATAGTTTCAACCTTGTATTAAACAATCTCAGTATCAGGATCAATTTTATCTCAAGAAAAATACCTGAAATCTCTGTCATAAAAACATCTCAAAATTTTCCCAGGAATCCAATCCAATTCACCAGGACTGGCTGAACCATCAGAGGGTTTTAGACAATAGACTCTGAATATTTCTGCCAATTTCTCCATAGTGCATCTCTTAACAAGAAGCTAAACAAAAAGGAAAAATGTTGGAAGTTGGTTAATGGTATCCAACAGAAGACTAAGAAATTTCCACACATCAACTAAAAGAAAGACACATACAGATTTATCTCGAAGACGTTCTGCAACTAGTTTTATGGTTTCAACAGGGATGGAATCTGGGGCATGGCATGCCACATCACAGATCACATCAACAACTTGTTTCCGAACATTCTCATCATAGTCCAGTAATCGATCACAGAGGGCAGCTGGAAATCAATGAAACAAAAACAAAATAAAGATTGATCACATATATGGAACATAGAATGCATCGATAAACTTACAAATGATTTGAGAAGCCTCAGCTCGATCAGGATTTGTCAACAGACAGCTTTTGACACCTTCCAGGGCAGACATTCGAACCTCTACTCCTCTATCAGTGAGCCTTTTCAAAAACTCAGAAAAGATTGGCTGAAAGGCCTCATGTATTACAGAGCCTGGTAAAGCAAACAGATCTCCAAGTAACTTCACCGCTTTTAATCTGATGTCCAGCTGATCTGTCTGCAAATAAAAGAGCTCATGCTATGAAAATTTATTCATCAAATATCACCATCATAGACTTGTATGGTAAGAAGCTCTATCCAATGTTATCACCATCTAGATCTAATGCAAATATCCAATGTTGTCATTAAAATTCAACAAAAATAAAATGCAACACGAAGTGTAAATGCACATATCATCCAAAAGTAATTGTAAATTAATATCCCATGACATGCTGACAAGTTCATTTCAAAAGGAAATGTCAAAATATGCAAGAGCTTACGCATCAAATCAATATGTGCCAACAAGCAAAATCTAATACATGACTATAGGACATTGTATCTGCAATTACCAATAACTCTCCTGTGAGATATGGAATGACTCCTGACAAGATCTGAGGAGCACAGCGGTAAACATCATATATGACTTCATGATAGTCAATTTGACTATTTGCAGACCTGTTATCTCCTGACATTGACGATACAAGAAACTGTTTTGTTCCAGCTTCAAGTTTTCCAGCACATTGCTCTATCACATTCATGGCAAGACTCCTTGCAGCAGAAGAAACATCCTAAGATTACAGGGTTCACAAAACAAGTCACTTCTAGAGCAACACAACAGCAAATACATTAACAGAATAGCACATAACTAAAATGCTGCCACCAAACACAAACAGAAATTGCACAAGACAATAAGAATACTTACACTTCTATTTCGACCTAATACAGATAATATAATGAACAAAAGATCCTCCCGCACATCTTCACTTTCTTCTATGAGAACAGCCATTATTGTTTGCATTGATGACAGCACACTTTCTTGGTGATCATCACTGTATAAGTGTAAATTTAGGATCAACAGTCAATAAGCTGGTAAACGACTGTATAAAGGAAATCAATTATAAATCAAGAATAATAGATCCCCAAATGAGGAGAGATTTATCTTTTTGTGTATTCTTAATACAGAAACTGTATTGAGAGAAATTTAAAGGATAATACTCCTATATTCTGTAATTCTGCATCAGCCTCACTCCTATATTCTTGATCCAAATCAGTTTCGCATTTCAACATGCACACTTTTTAAGTGCCAGAACCACAATATAAAGGATAATACTCAACTTTGTTTAGCTCATTTCATCAGTGAGCCAAAATTTAATGAAGTTGTGGTTGGTATGCTTTGGTTCATCTGGTAGATGATCCATGCCTAGGTCTTAATTTGAGGCTAAGTAAGAGAACCAAAAAACACAAGAAATAACCTGTAAAACATAACACACCTGGCAACAGTAAAAAACGTGTGGAACATTGTATTCACCAGATCATCACATTCTAGATCCAACATGACAACACATGATCTATACTTGGCAAGAGTCTCCAAAATAACAACTCTTCTTCCAAATGACGGACCACCAGTATCACTCAACCCGCTGAAAGTTCCTACAATTAAGTGAAAAATATCCTGCACATTGATGCAGCAATCAGATAGAATAATATAGTAAACTTGGTATGACATTCAAATAAAAATAAGCTCCGTGAATCAGCTGAGCTTTATATAAGATATGCACCTTGAGAACATCATCACTATAAGGAGCTTCAGGTGCGGTAATGCGTGTTATCTCACAGATACACATTGCAACTAGAAGCTTGACATCCCTATCTTGATGCTTAAGCAGTTCTGGTTTCACAATTGCGTTAAGAAAAGGCTGCATAGATTCCAGCATTGTAGTTGAAGGTGACTGATCCATCTCGGAAAGACATGCCGCAGCTTGCTGAAGGGAAAAAATAATAAGGAGAACAAAATACTTGATACTGCAACATAATTCTAGAAGTAAAAGCAGATACGATAAGAATACTGTAACCATTATATAAAGGATGACTTCCTTTCCCTAGCCATGACAGAATTCAGCAAAACAACAATGGCACCAAGAACCGGACAAAACATATATAAAAGTAGCAATTCATGTCTCCAAAGATTGTTCAAAATCAGCAAAATTTATATCCTGCCCCAACCTCCATTGCACCAGAAAAAGAGGATAAAAATAAATAAAGAACAGTGAATCTAGCCCTAAAAAAAAAAGTGAAGCTTAAAAAAATAACAATTGACCTTCAAGTAACAGGAAAGAGCTAAAGACATGTTTGGCAACAAACAAGTAGAAAGCAATAGTAATTGATGAGAGAGAGAGGAAAAATTAAAAATTGAGGAAAAGGAGAAAAGAGAGGGGACCTTTAAGAGCTTGATAAGAGCATCTTTAGTAGAAGGAAGGGAGTCGAGCTTGGATCCGAGGTCCCTGAGGTGTTGGTGAAGGTTGAGAGCCATGAAGGAGGGAGTGGTTGGAACTTCTAAGGAAAAAGGAGGTGTGTCATGAAACTGGTTGGGTTGAATTGGGGTGCAATAGGGTTAGAAGCGAGAAAGAGAGGGAGCCAGTAGAGAAGACGAAGAAGCTGCTGGGTTTGCTTAAACTAATTTCTTATTTATTTTATTTTTATTAGCTGGGAAATTGAAGGAGTGATGTAATGAATGTGCATATAACAAGTGTGAGTGTGAGTGCGTGGACATCAAACTCCTAATTAAATTAAGATTAAAATACATAATCTGATTTTTTAAAACTCATATTTATTATTATTATATGTTGTTGGTTTCTTCAAATACTACCGCTAATGATTCGGACTAAATTGTCCTTTGGGCCTGGCCCGACTATCTTCTTATAACTTTCCTTCTTCTATTTAATTTATAAAGGCACAATTACATTTAATTCATATTTTATAATAATTTTTTTTTTATATTGATTAAAATAAGCTGATGAATTCATTTCTTTACCTCTTTGCTAATAAATCACAACATAGAATTTGATAGCACAATCATATATTATTATAATAAACAGCATTAAAATGTTATTGATATATATATATATATATATTAAACATCTAAACAAGTACATCAAAAAATAAAATCAACTTAAAGATATTAGTAAGTAGATGGTATCAAGTAATAAATTTGCATCCATGGAAGAAGTTTTGGTTACATTGAAGAGCAAGCGTGTGGGTTGTCGTCGCTGAACATCTAAGGTGCATAGGCGTACTCCAAGTAGAGTTTGGACGGCCAATATTCACTTCTTTTAATGAAATGATCGCCGGTGCCCTTCATCTTCTCATCTTCTTGCTGTTCCTTGTTTTCCTCTTCTTTCTGCTCTGTTGCTGCTTCTTGTTTCTGCTGCTCTCTTGCTCCTTCTTGTTTCTGCTCTGTTGCTTCTTCTTGTTTCTTTTCATCCCCATCTTTCACTATCCATGCTTGCTTTCTTGTTTTCTTGTATACTTCATCCACTGGCCTACTCGGATCCACCACTCCTTTTACTGTTACTTGACTGTTACCTAAATCTGCTCCACTGATTCCACACCTGTTTGTTTGCACATCCATCATTGCATGCACTGTAATAGGATAGCAGTTTATATCAAGTGGCTATAGCATGCATATACCTTTGATCTTTCCCACTCTCTTCCGTAAAACTTGTGCACATGCTTCGCAATGCATTCGAACGTTCAGTACAACTGTTACTACTGCAGGAAGCTGCACATTCACCACTTTGCATCTCTGGTCAGATCACCATTGTAATTCATACCTAATGCAACTGACTAACCAAGATAATAACTGTCGTCCACCCATTAATCAAAAATATGATATGAACAATTAATGGGGAAAATGGTTACCAGAATGGCGCAGGATAGATTCCGCTTCCAACTGTTAGTGCTACCATCCGCCCTTTCTAATGCTTCACTAAGTGGGTGTTTGATTCACTTATTTATTTTTAACAAAACTACACAAATATACCACATTTGGTGGATGAAAAGGGGTGCAAAGAGGGCTATGATAAATGGGCCAGAATCACGGGACAAAGACCCTGAAGAGCTGCTTATGTGCATAATGGGGGGCAAGAAACCATTTGTCACAATCCATATCCATGCTTTCACTTTTCTAAAATTGTAATTAAAAATTAAGGGAGGTGAAAGTGAAGCTGGCTTTTGGAAGAGGCAGATACCTCGTAATGATAAGGCAGAGAGTGAAAGGATAATGTACAAACAAGATGAAAATAGTAAAACGAGATGAGCCTGTCAATGTTTCGTTACTTTGATGTCAGTGGCCGTGCTTACTATTTGTGGCTTGTTCAAACTTATTTCCCATTCGGCTAAAATTAACTTAAGCTGCGTTAGGCAAAACCTCTGTTTAGGCAACACCTCTGTTTAGGCAACACCTCTGTCTTCTTCTGTTTGATACTCATCCCCGATAACCAGCTTTATTTTTCTGTTTTTTCTAAAAAGAATGATAAAATTTTGAAGTGAATGGAAGATAGCAAGCATTTAAGGTGAGAGTTAGTAACCTCTTCGTTTTTGTCTTGGGATGGTTCTTGTTGGTTGTCTTGGTGCGGTGGGTTGGGCAGAGGTGATATGATTTCCACCTTCCTTCCACTTTTCCGCTGGAGTCTCTCGCACACCTTTTGGGGGTCTGCTGTTTTCACTTTCACCACCACTTTACAGTCTTTGCTATCTGTGCTTACATTCTCTACTCCTGTACGCCCGCCCAACTATTACTACTTGATAATTGTTTCATCACTATGTACTATAATCTAACATGCATATATATATTAAGGGAAGTGGAAGAAGAACCTTGAAAGCCTTTCAAGGCTCTTGCAAGCTTTCGAGCACAAGCCTCGCAATGCATATCAACTTTGAGCACAATCTCAGGAGGAGCTACTTCTTCGTCTTCTTCTTCTTGCTTTTCTTCCTCATATTTCTTTTCCTGAATGAAAAGTTAACTACCATAAAATCTTCGTAGAGTGCAACTTATCTCGCCGGCTAAAAATGTACCACTAGCCATGAAAATAACATGTATATATGAATATAAATAGAGATTACTTGGCCCATTTGTAGCTGCGATGAACCTTGCTTGGTTGAACTTGTGAAATATGGGAAATGCAGCCAAAAATGTATGCAGTCAAAGCACACTCACTGCTCTCTCTATCTCTATTTCTTTTTCTTCCCTTTTCTCTCTTTTTCTTTGGTGGGTTGTGGCGTGGTGGCAGAAGGCTTATTTATGTATGGTGGGAAAATTCTATAAAATAAAATTACTTACGTGTATTCATATAAGTATACATACGTGTAGTTAGCTGCCAATTTCAATGTCATTTTCTTAATAGTATTATATTAAAATACCTATAATTATTATATGATTCAGATTTATTATATATAATTATAAATTTACTAATAATATAATAATATATATTAATTTTTATTAAATATGATAGAAGATTAAGATAGGGAGACTAAAGACAAACAAAATGTGGTTGAAATGATTCATTAGGAAAGTGTAGATGCTATTATTAACATCCCAGAAGCTAAAGCTAATAAAGAAGCAGAGCTTTTATCTTTCCAAGATCCAATATGCAGTTGTGGTGCCTAGAAAACTACCCGTCAAAAGAGCCCACGAATACTTTCGAGGGAAATGGAGCCCGCAGCCTGGGATTCCATGCTCCTAGTGGGGTTTTAATTTTATGCACGCACGAATACCTAATCTATACGGTCAGCCTGCCCTGTGGTAAGGCCAGCACAGTCCTGGAAAAAGAAGACCACTAGTAGCAATTACTAATTCATTTATAATATGCTTTTCTAGCTTGTTGAGACTGGGCGAATAATATAAGATTTGGAGGAGATGAGCAATAGATAAAGGAAAGAATCAAAATCTGTGCAAGTATAGAATGGAAGTGGGTATGAACTAGTAAAGAATCTTGTTAAATTCCTAAGCTTTTGCAGATTCAAGTTGATATCACATGCCCATGATTGGTCCCTGAACCAAATTCTTTCCAACACTTGCACTTTTTCTGGTTTTGCTTGTTCTGTTTGGTTTATGATATGCAGATGCTGGCATGGCATGGCAACAGCATCAGCATGTGTTGTTAATAAGTCAAAGACAGGGCGTGTAAGCTACTGCTCGTACATATTTTCAAATGAGGCGCAGCCTCCTGCGTCATGTGCCCTTCTCCATTAATTGCTACTTGCGGTTTCTCGATATGGCTTCTTGGATTTTTCCAAACTTCTTATTCTTCATCTTCATCTTCATCTTCATCTTCATCTTCATCGCTGTTAGATAAAATCCGAATCAGACCATAAAATAGCAGGCTGGGGTGTTCGTTCAAGATCATGGCCACCTATGTGTAGCTGGGGTTGCGTCTCATTTTAGTGGGCCTCTAGCTTCCTCTATAAGTGCTGTACTCTGACTTGAATGAAATTATATGTTGTGATATGATTCATCATTATGACGTTGTTAGTACTAGAAATTATTGATAATGAAAGTGCACCCGCTGTCCAGCAACAACCACCAAAATCAATTCTTCAAGTCCAACTTCAAAGTCCACCCTCTAAACCCAACTCCTACATTTTCTTTATCCTATGGTAATGGGGCACGTGTAGGGGTCAGTAGAGGTGCTGCCGACTGTGATGATGTTGCAGACTCCATTATTGAACCTGACCAAACTGTTTCCCTTACAAAACAAGTTTATCATTAATTTTACTTGTATTTGTATTTTTTTAATGATTAATTAAGAAGGTGAGATGTGGCAATCAAGGACTGCACATGCTAATCAACGATTGGAGGCCATAGTCAGCCATCCTACTCCAACCCCACACTTTGCATATCGACAACTCATTGATGATTGCATCAAATTCAACGTCCCATGTAAATCACATCTCCCCTAATAGTTTATTACTTTTCAGTATTGTTTTCCTGTATTTAAGATGTAAACTCCTTTCACATTCAAGACTGTTGTTTCCGTAATTCGCTTTGCCCTGTTATATTTCAATCCTCTGCGATATAGTTTCATCTTTTTCAGATCTGGGTATCATTCCCATGGCTGATAAAGTAAGTCATCTTTTCTATCTTTTTTACTACTTGATGTTTGATATTCCTTCTCTTCTTCCCATTATTGCATGTCTTTGAATTTGGCATTACTCGTGGATCGTAAATTATGAATAGGAGCTGTGTTTACTGTTGCAGAAAGTAGCAATAATGGTGATTAAGGTTGATCTTGCATGCGAGAAATGCAGGAAGAAGATCAAGAAAGTACTCTGCAGCATCCCTCGTGAGTATCTCCTTTCTTTCTTTCTTTCTTTCATTTTCAATAATCTCTAACGCATAACACAGTGACTGAGTTATAGTTTTTTCTTGAAAATTGGTGGCGTTGTGTACAAGAGAAATCCAAAGCCAAATATATGATGAAAAGGCCAATACAGTGATAATCACTGTAGTATGCTGTTGCCCGGAAAAGATCAAGAAAAAGATATGCTGTAAGGGTGGTGAATCAATAAAGGGAATTGAGATAAAGGAACCTGAGAAGCCTAAACCACCATCAGCAGACAAACCTAAAGAGCCTGAGAAGCCCAAAGAGAAACCTAAAGAACCTGAGAAACCCAAAGACAAACCTAAAGAGCCTGAGAAACCCAAAGACAAACCAAAGCCGGAGAAGACTGTAGTTTTTGTCGAACCTACAAAGCCTAAACCTCCTGACGCTAAACCCAAACCTCCAGAACCAACTGCTAAGCCTCCTCCAGCACCTGCACCAAAAGCACCAGAACCGGCTCCTAAGGCGCCTGTACCATTACCATCTTACCCAACTCCGGCAATGCCGTGCTGCATCGAATGCTATGGAGGGCATGGTGGAGGCCCATGTATGCAAGGGTATGGAGGACCACCTCCATGTTATGAGGCTTATGGAAGGCCGGTGTACGATAGCTGGGGCGGAGGCTACGGCTACTACGGTGGTTGCAGGAGGGGATGCTACGTGGGGAGATGCGATTGCATGAGCGAAACAAGCCCCTCAGCATGCAGTATCATGTGAAAATGGCGGTCGTTGTCATTGTGATTGGCGTGGCATGAATATTTTGTTAATGGGATGATTTTGGGGTTAATAATTGAGATTCATGTTACTGGAAAAAATTATAATAAGTTGCATTTAAATGCTGATATTTGAATGATTGGAATATTTAGACCCATTAATCGGTGTTTGTTGTTAATTTTGTACGAGTAATCAGTACTTGGAAATTGAAACCAACACCCTCAAGCATTCATACAGTCGTCATCTTGAAAAATAAACATAACTAGACAAGGTGTATTCCATGAAGTGCCTTCTCCGCTCCATCAAATCTACAACCAATCAAGTTGGTAGGGCAATTTTCCAAATTGGTGCAAATTTTTTAAAAAAATCTGTATTTGGTGTGAGAATGAAAAATATTTTCAATTTGATATGTTTTTGAGTTGGTCACCGGTTTTACCAGCGACCACAAATGACATACCAAATTTTAAGTTTGGCAACCAGCGGCCAAGTTGCAATTTCTTGTCCCTCCCCAGTCCACGTCCCTCCCCAGCCCCTCCCCTCCCACTAATAATAATAATAAATAATAATAATAATAGAAATTAATATAATATTAAAATTATTATTAATAATAAAATTATTAATAAATTATTTATTATTTATTATTATTATTATTATTAATTAATAATAATTTTAATATTATATTATTAATCATTATATTTATAATATTATTATTATGATTTATTATAATAAATATAAATCATTATATTTATAATAATAATAATAATAATATTTATTATTATAAATATTAATAATAATATTATAAATATTTATTATTATAAATATTTATTATTATAAATATA
>CANYBF013571827.1:0-17094 GCA_948192965.1 Dalechampia spathulata
GTAATATTTATCTTCATATAAATTTTAAAAAATAATATTTATCTTTGAATTAAAATTTAAAAAGTAATATTTATCTTTATATAAATTTATAAAAATAATATTTATCTTTGAATTATTAAAATTAAAGGAGGAGGGGTAGACTTGTATTTTTACTTCCCCCCTCTTCCCTCTTTTAATATGTATATGATAAAGAGTATTGAACAATTATGGTGAGAATATGTGATAAGTGAGAAGCTCTTAATATAAAAAATAATATTGAATTGATTAATTTGAAATTGATTTTTATCGATAAAAAGATAAAATATAAAAAAAGTTTGATATATGTTGTTTTATATAACTTTCTTTATATTAATAATATTTTTTTTGTATCATATAAGAAAATTCAATATATGCTATTATTCAAAAGATTCATGTGATTAAGTACAGGTTAATATTGATTGAGAAATATTTATTTTTTATCAAGAATTTAAAATTATATAAAGTTGAGGTCATTATCATCATTATCAAATGAATTGAAGAATATATTTTTATCTTTGATTGTCGTTACAAACTTGAAGATGATAAATTAAAAATTGAAAAAATAGATTTTAATTTATTATCCTTTATTTAGTAAAGAGTTGTGTTAATAATAATATAATTGTGTCAACTACATTTATAGTTAGATTTTTTTATAATTCCAGTGTTTAGGGTCCATATATTTTATAATTACATTTGTAGTTAGACTTGTATTTGACGTAGATGTTATTAATTATTGATTACATAATAGAAATTGATAATTTGAAAACTATTAGAATAAGGAAGTGAAAAAAATTCAACTACTTACTTATTTTGATTATATTTTTATGAGTATTTTTTTTAATCATAAGAGGAGTATATTTTATTTTTTATAGTTTGTTATGTAGATAAAAAATTAAAAATTTGAATTAAAAAGGACTAATCTATCATTGATATTTTAAATGTTTATTGTTACTCAATATTTGATTACAATATTTTTTATTATTTTTTATTTCTTTAAATTTTTAAGTAATTTTTTCATTGCTTGCAATAGGATTTAAAAAGTACATAAAGTACAATCACAAATAACTATAAAGATTATTGAAAAAAAGATTTGAAAATTAACAATCTTATGAAACACATGAAAGAAAAAATTAAGACCTTTGAAAAAACATGAATTAACTTATTTAATATTTAATCTAAAATTGATACTTAATAAAAATAAAGTCCTTTTTACTTTTCTAATTAAATTTATAATTAATTATATTAAAAATAAAATCTTTTTTTTATTCTAAATAAAATACATTAATATAAAGTTGTGTATAATTATAATTAATTGATGTTTATATAAACATGAAATTGATTTCTCATATTTTACTTTTTTATATATTTTTATATTTTTATTTTATGCATATTACATATTTTTTACTTTTCAACTTTAAAACATATTAGAGTATTAGAATTATAATTTTTGTTTATTTAAAAATTCTAAATATGAAAAATAATTTAAATTAATTAGTTTAAATATGATTACAAAAAGATGAAGATTTAAAATTTTTCTAAAAAAATCTAATAATATATATTAAAATTTGCATAGAGTGGAATTTTTTTCCTAATAATTTTTGAAAAAATGATTATTCAGAGAGATTCAAAGTTTAAATTCTGATCCTAGTTAAAATAAAATGAAGAAAACTACCATATTGTATAGTATAAAATTGTCTTTTAATTAATTTCAAAATTAATAAAATGTAGAGGTAATCCTAATAACTTGTTTTATCTTGATAGTGATCTACTAAATTATTAATCTATTTATAAAAGTTTAAAAGATAATCATCATACTATTTTTAATCATAGAATTTATAGATCATTTAGATTAATGATTCATACTAATTAACGTTACTAATATCTTAAGAGGTGGCTTGATTTAAATATAATTAAATGATAGAATTTAATCATCCAAGAGAATTAATAATTTTATAAATTTATTGAATTTTTATCAAGTAAATAATAAATATTTTAATTTCATAAAATTTATGAATTCTTTTTTTTTTTTTTATCAAACTATCTCTAAATTGAGTATTCCATTGTCTCTTTATTAGAACCTTAGTATGCAATTATTTTTGGAACAAGATTTATCCAAAACCTAATTCAAAAATTATGATATTGTGAAAGAAAACTTCAATTATTCCAACTACATGAATATGATGTTCCTCTTGATCTTCTTTGTTAATTAACAATAACATCTTATTAGTTTGATTTATTTTTAATTTTGTTCAAATTGTGTTATCAATTAATTTATTTACAAGGGATTAAGGGTATAAATATATTAAATCATTTATAAGTTATATGAAATTTGATTCGATAAAAGCTTTTTCAAGTTCGTTTAATTAAGTTTGTTTAAAATGAATGAAATGAGCTCAAACTAGATAATACTTAATTCATTTAAACTCATGAGTTAGCTCGATAATAAGTTCATAAGTTAATTCATTGTGAAAAAATTTACTTTTAGATATATGATTCATAAATTTATAATAATATAAATATATAAAAAAATTCAATTTAATTATTAATGTAAAATCATAAATATTCATCAAATATAATAGTTTATTAATAATTTTTTACTTTTATAAATAAAAAAATGAATAATTTATTTTTATAATATATATTCATTGGATTTATTTAAGATTTGATCATCGATTATAAATAAGTTAAACTTTAACAGAATAAAACTTAACTTAATTCCACTTGTTTACATCCCTAAAGGATATATATTATTTTAAAATTAAATTGAAATCATAATGTAAACAATAAGGAACAGATTTATTTATCAGAGAATATTATATGTATTGTAATTTACACTCAACCGAAAAAATCAAAATCCATTCCAGAGCATATTTCATTCTGATAATTAAGTTTACTACACAATCATCCCTACCATTTCACTGCTGTCGTAAAATTAAAAAGAATTTCTCATCAACAGCCTCCTTCACAAGTCATTTAAGAGAAATATTACATTCAAAATCTTATTAATAATCATGTCTCAATAACAATGGAATCAAAGACGAATTATCATCATCATCTACTGACTTAATCTTCTATATGGATTTTAATGGATGATCATGTAATTCATATGAGAAGACATTTTCTATATAAATTTTAGTCCATTTTAATCTCTTAAAAAAATTCTTCTCACTTCATCCCAGCGAAATTAATATTCTAATTTTGATATAAAATATATAAATATTCCTATTTAGGGTTCGAATGAAATTATTAAATATAAAGATCATGGTTATGGATATAAAAAAAAGGTTAATTATAATAATTTTGAAGTTTTACAAATAATAATGGATTTTTTTGAATATTTTAAAAATAAAAGATTTTTGATTTAAATGAAATTTTTTATAAATTAAATGAAATTTATATTAAACTTTTAAACTGTTATTTTTTATAAATTATTTAAAAAATTCTAGTATTTTTGAAAAAGAATCATTATTTTTAAAAATTACTTAATAATATTGGAATATATATATTAAGCATTTCTGGCTTGAAAATGTTTGGCATGTACATTGTGGTGTTAAAATATACTTATTAAATATATAGTAATAAACTTGGAAGTGAAACAAAAGGTTGTAATCTTATCTCAGTTATGGCACAGCAAAGAACCTTCCTGATTTCTGTCATTTCTCGTGATTCACACACCTTCTTCATCAATACATTTCTCCATATTTATTAGCTTCAAAAGCATTTTTCAGGGATTCACAGTACCATTTTCCGCTTGTTAGTCCTTTTTGATTCTTGAGAGCAGCTCAATTGACACCCATATATACATATATACAATTTTCATTTCGCCCAAGAATTTAAGAGTCATTGTAAGAATAGTGAGGAAAATGGAACTGCAGGCCGACAAACCTCAGTTCCTTGTTTATATGCTTACCATTATCTTCTTGATGGATGGTTGTTTGGTATTTGCAGTGAATTCAGATCTATCATCAGATAGAATGGCTCTTGAAGCTCTACGTAATGCAGTTGGAGGGAGATCCCTTCTTTGGAACGTATCAAATGGTGATCCTTGTACATGGGTGGGTGTTTTTTGTCGACAAAATCGAGTTGTAAAGTTGCATTTACCTGCCATGGGACTTTCAGGCCAACTTCCTTTAGCTCTCGGCAACTTGACAGAGTTACAATCTCTTTCTCTTCGTTTCAATGCGCTTTCTGGTTCAATTCCTTCTGATATTGGAAAGCTTGTTTTGCTTCGAAATCTTTACTTTCAAGGCAATTTGTTTTCCGGTGAGATTCCTGATTTCTTGTTTAACTTACAGAACTTGGTCAGGCTTAACTTAGGTGCTAATAAGTTTTCTGGGATTATATCTCCGAGTTTTAATAACTTGACCAGGCTAAGAACTTTGTATTTGGAGCAAAACCAGCTTACTGGTTCAATTCCTGATTTGAATTTGAATTCGCTTGTTCAATTCAATGTTTCTTTCAACAAGTTAAGTGGGTCCATTCCTGACAAGTTATCTGCCAACCCTGTCAGCTCCTTTGTTGGAAATTCACTTTGTGGGAAACCTTTGTTACCTTGTAATAATGGCACTTCAAATAGTAATCAGGATTATCATAGCAAGTTGTCTGGTTCAGCAATTGCCGGCATTGTGATCGGTTGTGTTATTGGATTGCTAATGATTTCAATGGTTCTGACCTTCTGCCGTCGAAAAAAGACAACTAATCAAGAGGTTGGTATTTCCCGCCGCGAAAAGGATTCGAGTTCCCGTCGTGGCAGTGAGAGCAGCGCACAGCTAACAGGGGCGGTGGCCGCAGCAGCAGCATTGGCTAAAGGAGAAGCCAAGATTAAGAGTTTGTCGTTTTTTCCGAACAGTTCAATGGCGTTTGATATCGAAGATTTGTTGAGAGCTTCAGCAGAAGTGCTTGGAAAGGGCACTTTTGGGACAACTTACAAGGCATGTATAGAGATGGGCGTTGCAGTTGCTGTTAAAAGATTGAAGGATGTGGGCGTATCAGAGAAGGAGTTCAAAGATAAGATCGAAGCTATTGGGAAGATAAATCATGAGAATTTAGTTCCATTAAGAGCTTATTACATTAACAAAGATGAAAAGCTTCTTGTGTACGACTACATGCCTATGGGAAGCTTGTCTGCACATTTACATGGTATGCAGTTCTGTAATTCAAGTTTCGCTTTTCTTCTTTCAATCTCCTCCGTTTAGTAGATTTTGTTCTAGTATTCCCATTATGCAAATTGTTTTTATTCTACTTAGATATCATTCGGAAAATTGGCACAGGTTATATAGTAGCAGGAAGGACTCAATTGAATTGGGAGACGAGGTCAGGAATTGCCCTCGGAGCAGCCAGGGCAATTACACATCTTCATTCACAAGGCCAAGCAAAATCTCATGCAAACATCAAGTCATCTAATGTTCTTCTAACTTCATCACTGGAGGCCAAGGTGTCCGACTTTGGCCTCGCCCATCTCTCCGGACCGAACCCATCACCGGACCAAATAAATGGCTATCGAGCACCAGAAGTCACAGATACTCGCAAGGTATCTCAAAAAGCAGATGTTTACAGCTATGGCGTACTGCTACTTGAACTGCTTACAGGAAAGCCTCCGACTCATTCTCAATCGGGTAATGACCAAGTCGTGGACCTTCCAAGATGGGTTCAATCTGTATCTAAAGACCAATGGCCAACAGAGGTGTTCGATCCTGAGCTTGCTAGCTGTCAAAAAGTAGAGGAGCCGATGGTTCAGCTCTTGCAACTAGCTGTCAACTGTGCTGCTCAGCATCCTGATAATCGACCTTCAATGGCTGAGGTAACTGCGCAAATCGAGGAGCTTCTTCGGTCAAAGACAAGTTCAATATCAGAGACATCTTGATGCTGAAGATGACAGAGTCGATTGAAAATCAATAAAAGTAGAACATTGATGTTATTAAGTGATGGATGGGATTCTTTCTTTGATTTCGATGAAGAACTTCCAAATTTCGTCCCATTGGCTCATGAAATAGTATTGGATTCGTTCAATTGTAGGCAATTGTTTAGATCTACGAAGAAGCGCTCATTTGTGCCTTATAGTTTCCATCAAGAATCTAATAATCTATGCCCGATCAAGGATTTCAAAATCAACTTCTAAAGAGCTAGGCTTCAAAATACTCTTTCGCTCTTAAATCTATAATGCAAAAAGGCTTCTTGCGATGCTTTCATGGTTTGACAGAAATCACAACTTGGTACATATCCTATTAATTCGATGCATTATGTAGCATTATAAATCTACCAGAATCGGACATCATTACAGCCAGAACATTGGAGAAAAGCTTGCAAACAAAGGGGGAATAACTTGCTCTACTTGAAAACCAAGATCTTTTAATATGTCATACTTGTTGGTCACAACCACGTTCCCGGCAGCAGGGCACCTTCTCTATTACAATTTCTTCTCCTCAGATTCTCAGTAGAAGCTACTGCATCATGAGGATTATTAATGTTTTTAAGGATATTTTAGTAACATATTATATGAATAAATAAGTTTTTAATATTAATAAAATAGTCGAACAATTTAAAAAATCAATGAATATTCTTCAGTTTTGTAGTAGTTTAAAGTGATAAAGGATAAAATGAGCCTTTCATTATTATTATGTGTTTTGGGTTTCTGACACCTGTCCCAACCCTTTGCTGGTTGGATTTTAAAATACCTTTTAAATTATTTGTTTAATTTTTTTTTAAAAAATTATTTATTGAAATTTATCATTCAAAAAAACATTTATTTATATGCTTTTTCAAATATCATTTTCAAATAATAATTTTAGTTATTTTTTCATTTTAGTTGTTTAATTAATTAATTTATTTATAAACTTTTAGATAGCTTTGAAAAGTTAATTTTTTTATTTTTTTATTTTTATGGGTATTTCCACTCCACTAAACCAATATGGTAAACACACACAAGAATGAAGATTATTACATGAGAAGTTAAAATTCTCACCTCATGGATTTATCGTTTCCCAAAAGTCATTTTCATTTGTTAACGCTCGCTCATCGTAATTTTTCATCATAAAAAATTTAAATTTTAATATTCTAAATTTTAAATTTATTCTTAAAGTAGATTATTTTTTCATTTCATTCTTAAGTAACAAGTACAATCATTTATTTATTTTTAAAATCAACAATGAAATCTAAAAACTTTAAAACTTTATAAATTTGTGAAAAATGGAAAATTCATTTTCATGTATTTTAAAATATATAAGAATACAAATAATATACTAATAAAAAAAATTAAAATGAATATACATTTATTTGTTGTTTTGTGTTTCTTGAAAACACGAAAAATAAAAATATATTCATGAATAAAATGCATAAATACAAAAATATTTGATAAATTTATTTTTAAAAAGAATTAAAGATATCTATTATATTTTAATCAAATTAAAGTATTTAAATGCAATTAGAAGGTTAGATGAAAAATAATATGTTTATTTTCATGTTTATGCATATAGATATGCGTGTAGTTCACTCTTTTTCTCATTGGCAAATTGTGTTCAAAATATTAAAAAAAGTTTAAATATTAAAATGAAAAAAAAAGAGATGAACTAAAACTCCATTGAGGATATCTATTTTTGTCAATCTTAATTTCTTCAAAATTAACTTATTTAAGATTTATTTAACTAATTAATTAATTATTAATATACATTTTTATATATGTTTATTATTTATTATAAACTGAACTAATTTAAACCTAATATTACTAGCTAAATATAATTAAATAAATTTATTTAAATAATTTATTTATTTATTCTATATATATATATATATATATATATATCTCTGAAATCTTAAGGAGGTAACACAAGAATCAAAAAGAATTGAAGAGGGGGAAAATGGAACACAAAAAATTTATAGTGGTTCGACCAACAAATGCCTACATCCACTTACTCAAACAAACAACTTAAATTTCCACTAAACCAATACACAATTACAACAAAGAATTCTTCTCATAAGAATTCAATCTTTAGTGTTTTCTCAAACCCTTACAACAAGTGTTTTCCCAAGGCTCATACTAAACCTCACTCAATCACAATTCATTCTTGTCTCTTAAAACATAACCCAAGAGAAAGAAGAATAAGGATTAGAAACCCATAAATTCTTTTCAAAGTATTTACAACTCAAGAAATCAAGAAATACTTAAAAATATATAAAAATGTGTTTAACAAAGAAATTGATGATTGTAGATTGATTTCCTACCTTTAATAAGGTTAATCTACACTTATATAAGCTATTTCAAGCTTATATGACCGTTGGGGATGCAATAAATGTGAAAAAGAACCATTATACGACGTTTTTAAAAATTATTGAAAATTCATATTTTGACCCGTACGGTCATATTGGATCTCATACGCCCATACGATACCCAAAACTCGACCCAAAAATGATGCCAAAGCATCTGTACAGTCATACCAATAAGTGGTATACCCGTACCAAACTTTCTGCCAAGTTTTCCACCTTGTACAGCCTCCCAGTACACTCGTACAACTTAGGAAACCCAATGGTACACTCGTACCCAATCTTGTATGCCTGTACCAAGCATAAAAACACTTCAAAACTTTAATAATTTTCCTAAAACATTGTTTGTTAACATCAACACTAATATCAAGGACCTCTAAGGTCTAACAATATCTCCTTTACTCTATAAAATACAAAATGTTACAAATAAATTTTAAAAATTTATATATTTTTGTAATTATCTCAAAAAAATTTTGCTTGGTAGAAAAAATTTTCAAGTTTTAAGTTGATTGAAACTATGAAACTTTACATAATTAGTTAAAAACAAAAAATAAAAAAGAAATTATGGAAATATAACTCATATTGAAGTTATGGGAAAAATTAGTCAATCACATGAATATGCTAATTAATATCATGAAAATATGTCATATTAAAAAAAAGAAAAATCATTAGTGGGTCATAATAAAATTATTTTTAAATAGAATGATATTGTTATGATTTTCTTTTAACTTTTAGTTTTTTATTTATTATTTATTACATCTTATGATTTATTTAGATAATTTTATAAGTTAATTTCTTTTGTATAATTTTATAACCATGATATATTATATAATAATTATCATGATACATAGCAGTTAATTAATTATTCAACATATTAATAACTTCATATTTAATTATTTTAACAATTTTATTAGTACTAGATTTGTATAATATGCGTTACACGTTAATATAATTTATTTGATTTATCATTTATTAAAATTTTGTATTTTATTTTTTTAAATTTTTTTATCATGATAATAATTTATATAATTTTAAATTAATATTTGTTATTTAAGATTATATATTTGTAAAAGATGTTGTTTAATATCTTTTTTTATGCTTATCATGTATTTTTGAGTATCATTTAAGAATATTTTTTATAATTTTAATAAATATTTCATATTTTTTAAATAATCATAAATAATATTTTTTATTTATATAATTTCATTATCAAAATTAATTGTTATAAATTAAAACTATTACTATTAGATAATTAAAATAAAATAAAATAAATTCTTATAAATTATTTATTACAAATTTAATATAATTAATATTTTTAAAACTTTAATAATTGAAATAATTAGATTATTTGAATTCGAAATAATCATAATACTTTCATTGAAAAAGCTAAATCATATGTTAACACTGTGTAGTATATTGTAACTTTAATAAATACCTCATACTTAAAAATAATTATATGTAATATTTTCTTTCATATAATTTTATCATAGAAATCAATCATTATAAATTAAAACTATTATTATTATATCATTAAAATAAAATATAATTAGTTTTAGCAAATTTAGATTATTTAATAAATTTTTATTTTTTCAAAACTAATTATTTCTAATAAATATAATATATTTTTATTAGTTAAGAAATCAAAAGATGTATACTCAATGAATTTACTTTGAAATATTATATAACTTTAATAAATATCTTGTATTTTTTAAAAAAATCTTTAATAATATTTTTTATTTATATAATTTTATTATAAAAATTAGTTGTTATAAATTAAAATTATTACTATTAGATAATTAAAATAAAATAAAATTAATTTTTATAAATTATCTATTACAAATTTAATATAATTAGTATTTTTTAAACTTTAATAATTTAGATAATCAAATTATATAAATCCTAAACAATTATAAGATTTTGATTAAAAATTTAAATCACTTATTAATAATTTATGATATTTTGGAACTTTAATAAATACCTCATATTTTTAAAAATAATCACAACTATATTTTTTCTTTATATAATATTATTATAGAATTCAGTTGTTATAAATTAAATTAATTATTATAAAATTATTAAAATAAAATAAAATTAATATTAATAAATTTAGATTATTTAATAAACTTTTGTTTTCTTCAAATTAATTGTTTATAATAAAATAATTATTTATAATAAAATAATAAATTTTAATAAATTTTAGTTTTAATAAAATTTAGAAAAATGATAAAACCATCATTTTACTTATTCATCTTCCCTCTTATACTATTAATTACAAATTCAAGATAAGCATGCTCAATCAATCTACTTTGCTGGCTTTTATAATATAAGTTTGAAAATGTTAATTTATATTTTAACAATTTGATATTTTATAACTTTAATAAATATTTCATAAAATATAAAATAATTATTAATTAACAACTATAAATCAAATTAATAGTACTTATCTTTAAATAAAATTTATCTAGATAAGAAATTAGATAATATAATATAAATTATAAAATAAAAAATAATTAATAAATATAAATAAAATTAGTAGTATTTATCTTTAAATAAATTTTATTTAGATAAATATTATGTAATATAATATAAAATATAAAATAATTATTAAATATAAATAAAATTAACATTATTTATTTTTGAATACAATTTGTTTAAATAAAAATAATATAATATAATATAAAATATAAAATAATTAAATATTTTAGAAAATAATAAAATTTAAGAAAAAAGTAAAACTATCTTTTTCATATCCACTAATTATAATTAATAAATTTATTTTGTACATTAATTTATATTTAAAATTTTATTTTATTATTTATATTTATTAAATTAATTTTTATATTTATTTTTGATAAATTTTAAAATGTAATATTTATCTTTATGTAAATTTTAAAAAATATACATTTATTTTTGAATTAAAATTGAAAGGGAAGAAAGAGAAGGATATATTTATATTTTCACATCCCCTTTCTTTTTAATATAGTATAAAGTATGATATCTCGTATTTTTTAAAAAAATCATAAATAATATTTTTTATTTATATAATTTTATTTTAAAAATTAGTTATTTAAAATTACAAATTATTACTATTAGATAATTAAAATAAAATAAAATAAATTTTTATAAATTATCTATTACAAATTTAATATAATTATTATTTTCTAAATTTTAATAATTTAGATAATCAAATTATATAAATCCTAAATAATTATAGGATTATGATTAAAAAAGTTAATAATTTATTAATAATGTGTGATATTTTATAGTTTTAATCAATATATCATATTTTTAAAAATAATCATAAGTATTATTTTTCTTCATATAATATTATTATAGAATTCAGTTGTTATAAGTTAAAATAATTACTATTAAATTATTAAAATAAAATAAAATTAATGTTAGTAAATTTAGATTATTTAATAAACTTTTATTTTCTAAATAAAAATTTATTTAATAAATTTAAAATAAAATAATAATTAATTTTAATAAATTTGAATTTTAATAAATTTAGAGAAATGATAAAACTATAATTTTAATTGTTCATCTTCCCTCTTATAATATTAATTATAAATTCAAGAGAGATTTATAGTATGAGTTTGAAAATGTTAATATATATTTTAATAATATGAGATATTTGTAACTTTGATAAATATCTCATAAAAATAATTATTAATTAATAAATACAAATCAAATTAGTATTATTTATCTTTGAATAAAATTTAAATAAAATTTATATAGGTTAAAAATTAGATAATAAAATATAAATTATAAAACAATAATTAATTAACAAATACAAATAAAATTAGTTATATTTATCTTTAAATAAAATTTATTTACATAAACATTAGGTAATATAATATAAAATATAAAATAATTAATGATTAATAAATATAAATAAAATTAAAAATATTTATCTTTGAATAAAATTGAACGGAAGTAAAAATGAGGGTAGACTTGTATTTTTACATACTCAGCCCTTTTCTCTTTTAATATAGTATGATATTCTTTCTATAATAATATTATATAAATAAAAAATTATTAATCAAGTTGAATAATAATAAATTAACTAGTATTATTATTGACATGTTTATTCAAAGATATATAAATTATGACTTGGTAAACATTTAATCTGGAAGCATGGATAACACTAAAAATTATAGTCATCTTATTATTCTAATTTGTGGACTGAATAATTCTTCATATTGCTTTCAAAAAAACTATTTTTTAATATCTATTTTTATTTTTTAATAAGATATGATGAATCTCATGAGTTTTTATAACATATCACATGATATCTCATGAGAAATATTTTTTCATAATAGAAAAGGAAATCAAGATTATAATTAAAACATAATTCAACATCTTCAAAAGCTAGCAAGAACTTCAATAATTAATGAATACAATCAAAAACCATAGAAACAAAATAAAAAGCAAGATAGATCAAATACAATTCAAAATGGTTAGAAGAACATAATTACAAGATTTGAAAAATTTTCATTTCTTGATCTTCAAATTTCAACATTCTACAACAGAGAATCTAGACTCAAATAAATCTAAAAAATCAAAATTCTAGAATTCAAATTAATTATGAATTGAAAGATGAATATACATAATTAATTATAGAGTATTATATAAAGTAATAAGAAAGAAATTGATTTTGGAAAGTATTCATTATATATTATTTACATAGTAATTGGAAATGTATAAGATGCAAGTAGCAACTAAAATACAAACATGATACATAAAGCAACATTTTTAAGGAAATGAAAATATACATAAAATTTGAAGAATGTGAAGAAGTTAGAAATGAGTTCAGTAAACTATAGTTTGTATGAATAAAATAAATTTATAATTAATAATAAAATAATGATAAAAATTGTATCCTACTAAAAATTTTAAAAATAATATCAATAAAAATTTACATTATATTAGTAAACTAACTATTTAATTATTAAAGCTTATTAATTGCAAGTAACATACATGTTATAGATTTTTCAAATATTAAATAATAATAGTTTATTAATGATTTACTTGATATGATTTAAGAAAAGTTTACAAAAGATTTAACAAAATACTCAAATTATTTTACTCCTCTAAATGGACAAATGAATTGCTAAAGTACATTAGAAATTTAAGATAAATTTTTATGCGTTTTAGTTTTCATAAAATGCTTAGTAAATTACATTTTTATTATAAAAAGACTAAAAACATTTACTAAAAATTTTTATGCAAATTTATAGTTACAATTCAAAATAATTTACACTTTATGTTGTTAAAGTATAAAGACTGTATCATAATACAATTACAAAATTACAAAATGCTTCTTAACCTTTACATGATATCATAGCATTAGCTTGTGCTAGCTTCTTTTGTAAATGCTCAATCCAACAACATCTATTGAAATTTCTATAGTTACTTATGTAGTCTCTACTATACTTATTTAAACTTTAACCTTGCAAAATTTCGATCAACTAACCATGCAATTAGTCATTGTTGTGCTCGATGGATCTAACTACCTATCATGGAGTCATTTAATGACCATTGCATTAAGGGTAAAGGACAAGTTACCTTTAGCAGATGATCGATAAGGAACCCATAAGTAAAAAGGAGGAATCTAACAAATGGAGGAAAGTAGCAACATAGTTGTATCATGGCTCCTTAACTCAATGAAAAAGGAGCTAACCAGTGCATTTCTTTACACAACATAGCATATGACTTATAGAGTGAACTTAAGGAGTGATTTGGAGAAAACAATGGAGCTCTGCTCTATCAACTGAAACGAGAAATAAAATATAATTTCTCAAGGAAATGCCATTATTGCAATATATATATATATATATATATTTTTACAAAGCTAAAAAACTTTAGGATGAACTAAGCCATCTAAGACTCATTCCTGCATATATCTATGAAGTAGCTACTAAACTCAACTAAATGAATAATGTTAACAACCTAATATAGTTCTTGATGGGCTTAAATGACTTATTTGATTATGTGAGAAATTAGATACTTATAATAGATCCATTAACTACAATTAAAAGAGCTTATTCTATAGTTCTTAGTGTAACAGCCTAATTAGACAATTGCCTCCACAACCCAACACGAGACCTTTCCAGCATGCTTTGTCCTCACTCACATGCTTCCTGAGAAAACTTCCCAGGATGTCACCCACTCATCCTATAGTACCTATATAATCACTTAAGTTATTATTGATTGCACAGTCTCATACCTGCACATTCTCGAAATCACTCAATTATGTAACCCCATCCTTACAGAGTCTCAGAATCCCTCTTTTTCGGGTATGAGATCAATTCATTCATGTGCCTCTCCGCCTAGAAGCCTACCAGGAGCTGCTTTTTGTCCATGATTTTTTTTGCACCGGTATTCACTCCCCGCCCTCGACACCCTCGGGTGTCACATGCCCACCAGCTTCCGCTTGGTTCATCCCCGAACCACACCGTACTAAGAGAGGTCTTGTCTCTGATACCAAAATAACATGTCACACCCTACCCCTCGCATAGAATATGGTATGCTCCCGTAATATGCTTAATAGATTCTATTCCAACTCGAAACCCACTAAACATATTACAAAGGATGTTAAAACAATTTCTGCAATTCTTTTATAAATAAATTTTCAAAATAAATGTAACGGAAAAGAAATGTTCGATCGTGAAAACGAGGGTCTTTCAACTATTTATTATTACTTAAAATAAAAATAATGTATTGCAATTAAATTAATTTCAAACCAAATCTCGTATAACACAATAGTTTTAAAATGTCAAACTATTTATAATTCCAAATTCTTTGACTTATACACATACATTAAATAAATAAGTCAAACACACAAAATAATTACATTTTATCTTTAGGTATTTTACATAGTTGCATGTTTACATCGTAATTAACAAAACACACTTATGAAATAACTATTCAACCGTACTCCGTTATAGCTTTAACTTTACAGGTGTGAGTCTCAATCACTCCTTATTTTTCTCACTGCTATGATCTGCATTCATAAAAAGGAATGCTGAGTATAAAACTCGGTGGTGCACAATAGACTAACACAATAACAATTAAATTCTTTTTGAAACATGCAAAAGAATTAAACATATCCAAAATCATAAACTCCATATACATGATATACTGTAAACTTTTCAATAATATAATATATATATATATATATATATATATATATATATATATATATTACCAATAAATCATTTTTCATAAATCTTTTCTTTTTCTTTTTCTTTTTTTTTTATCTTTTCCAATATCATGTCACAAGTCATAGTTGTCTGTAACTAGGATGGGTCTCAATCTCACCCCTAAGGTGATTATATCTCATCATACTATCCAAGTCATAAGTTACTATAAACAAATTATTGTAACCCGAATGGGAGATGAGTCTCAATCCCAATCCTAAGGTAACTCTGTATCATAAGTTACTGTAAATACATTACTATAACCCGGATGGGAGACGGGTCTCAATCCTACCCCTAAGGTGATATTAATACTCTAGTATGCACACCTCTTAGTGGGGAGGGAACCAATAACTCAACCTTCAACCCAAAAAGGCATATCTCATAATCATTTGTCTATCTCATCATCATCGGATAATAATCGGTTATGAAATACAAATCCTTTTTCAAACTCTTTCCAAATCATATATCAAAAAAATAACATCATATATCTTTTCAACTCTCTTTAAATCATATTAAATCAATCCATAAATCAGAACCAGGTAAAACCTATTTTTATATCAAAGAATCTGTAATAAGAATATGAAACATCTGAAATATTCATTCTGCAACCAACCGTAAAAACAAATCATATACATAATAAAATCATCATAATAAGATATCCAAAATAATATTGATATCTGTTTTGCAACCAATCGTAGAAAATAATCAATTATATATATATATATATATACCAAATCTTAAAAACCATTGCAGAACATTATTGTTGTTCACTTATTGTGCATATACCTCAATAAATATCCTCCTCCACTTTTTTACCTTTTTCTAACACTCATTTGTCAATTCCTTTTATTGCATAGTAATAGAATTATTAGAATAAGTCTAACCACTCCTTTTTTCAACTACGGTAAAAATTACCGAATTACCACTATTCATTATTCACTCCCAACTATTTTCATATACCAAAATTACCTAATTATTCATACAATAGCTTACTTAATTCTTAATTTATATCTTATGCATCAACTTATCTAAATTATAGACTTCTAACGGAATTTTGACAGAGTTTCATCTGTAATTCAGATATTTCAACATTCTAACTTCATAATCTACAAAACCACATACAAAGACACAATTCCCTTCCTCCAAATATCTTAACACAACTACAATTTATCATTTAATAACATTTCCAACATATTATATACTCAAAAAAAATCCTTAATCAATAAAAGCTTAAATAATCAACTTATATCTATTAATTACCTTTAGATCTTGGATAATTTCCTCTCTTAAACTTAAAACCCAAAGAATTTAAGAAGAAGTAAAAGAAAACAACTAAACAAAAATGAGGAATCTAACTTAATTTACCTTTTAAAAACTCAATTTTATGTCACATATGGTTGTACAGATTTACGTATGCCCGTACTATCCTAAAAACTTCAATACCAAAACTATGCCAACACTCGGGTACAGCCATACCATTGTCACATCCTCATTTTTAGCACAAAAATAATTTATAATTCAGGTAATTTAAATTATCCCCTATATGATCAAAATAGGGTAATGACGTGGAATAAGAGTTAAATTATATCGGGATTAGGAAATGAGAAGATGATTTTAG
>CANYBF013572148.1:0-28124 GCA_948192965.1 Dalechampia spathulata
TGTCAATCATGGATTTGTGTTGTGTTGGCTAGTGCAACTATATGAATGTTCAAGCTTAATTGTCTAAGTTAAACATTTATACCTTCTCATTACTTAGGGGCTTACTAGGTTTATAAGGAACTATACAAGACGGGTGATGATCGTTAATAATGTTTACTTCCAGGAAATGCAAATTGCCATAGATTAAGTATTGAAAAATTCTTTGTTGTGTGTGTCTTTGCTTAGGGACAAGAAAAACTTTAAGTGTGGGAATGTTGATGTGTGTCAATTTCCATGATTGTTCTAGCAGTTTTAGTTAGTTTTAATGTTCCAATTGTTATGTTTCTGCTTTGAATTAGTAGAATTTGATGATTTTATTAAAGTGTGTAGCAATAAGGAAGCAACCAAAGAGAAATGAAGAGTTTTGGGGCATTTCAAGTCAAGTCACCATCGTGACATCCAAAGTCATGATCGTGACAGAAGTAATGCAAGGAAGACACCCTCGAGCAAAGTCACGATCATGATAGAAGCTAAGCTAGGAGGAGTAAAGCGAAACCAAGTTAAGTCACGATCATGACATTCAAAGTCACGATTGTAACAGAAGGATTGAAGCCTAAGCACATTCAAGCAAGCAAGTCATGATCGTGACTTCTCAATTATGAGCCATTTAAAGTACAAAATCTACAGAAGATTGAGGGGGAAAATAGGATCCATATGGGGAACAAAAATAAAAAGCTTTAATAGAGACCTCATAGGCAAAGCAATCAATAAGATGGGCAAAAATACAAATAAAAGGGAGTTAAAGCTGGAGGACCCTCACTCAAAGCATAAAAAGAGGAGGATGGCATCTAGGGCTGGGGCATTATTTTTGATCATCTACACCAACAACTTCTAAGTTTTCTTTTGGCAAATTTGTATAGTATTCTTCTTTGTTCTTCTTGTATCTTCTTTCTCAGCCATGAGTGGGTAAATATTTTATGTAGGATTTGAATTCTGAATCCCTTTTTGGAATAGCTGTTATGTTTGTGCTTGTTAACATTGCTATGAATGTTTAATTCTAAGGTTTGATTTTGGGAACAAACCTCTGCTGCGTAATTACAACGAGAGTTGGATCGTGGAAAGCTTACTCATTCTTGTTAGGGTAGTGTGTAAGAGAGATCTTCATACCTTTAACCCTTGTATTATTGTTGGATAGTCTCCCTAATTGGAGGACCCTGATTGTGACTAAGGAATTCTGAAGATTAGAGTGAGGTTTAGTTGATTTCACCTCGAGAGAGGGAATTTGATACAGTGGGATATCTTGGATAGCAATAAGCACATGTGCGGTTATCCTAACTTGGTGATGATGATTTCAAGTCCTATGTTTCATATTAACTATTTTACTCTTTAATTCAAATCCATTTTTATCTTTCTACTTGTATGTCTTTGCAATGATCTACTTCCAAAACACCAACCTCTTATTCTCACCTAAACAAACCAGAAATCTAAGTAGTGGTGGATAAATCACTAAATCCTCGTGGGATTGATATCTTACTACAACAATCTGTATACTTGTAGTGAAGTAGTAAACAAAACTACTGTCATCACAGAAGTGATCAAGTTTTTGGCATCATTGCTGGGGATTTACATGTTTAACATCGCTGCCAAGAGAGCAAAGTTTGATTTAAGCATTTCCTTTTTATAATTTTTGTTGAGTTATGTAGGTGTATGAGCAGGAGAACCAAGAAGTCTAAATCAATAGTTGTAGAAGCTAGTGAAGATCCAACAAGGCTTGAAAGAGAAAACCGAAGAATTGATCAAGACAGAGTTGTGCAGCAAACTGCAGCAAAAATGGCAGAAGAACAGAGAACTCTGATGGGTGTGATCATCTACACCAGTAACTTCTAGGTTTTCTTTTAGCAATTTTGTATAGTGTTCTTCTTTGTTCTTCTTGTATCTTCTTTCTCAGGCATGAGTGGTTAAGTACTTTATGTATAATTTGAATTCTGAATCCCTTTTTGGAATAGCTGTTATGTTTGTGCTTGCTAACATTGTTATGAATGTTTAATTCTAAAGTTTGATTTTGGGAACAAACCTCTGCTGTGTAATTACAACGAGAGTTGGATTATAAAATGCTTATTCATTGTAGGATGTTCAAACCTAAAAGTTAGTTCTCTAATTGATTAGTTAAGCTCTGTGATTGCAGCGAGAGTTGGATCATGGAAAGCTTATTCATTCTTGTTAGGGTAGTGTGTAAGAGAGATCTTCATACCTTTAACCCCTGTATGATTGCTAGATAGTCTCCCTAATTGGAGGACCCTGATTGTGACTAAGGAATTTTGAAGATTAGAGTGAGGTTTAGTTGATTTCACCTCGAGAGAGGAAATTTGATGCGGTGGGATATCTTGGGTAGCAATAAGCACATGTGCGGTTGTCCTAACTTGGTGATGATGATTTCAAGTCCTATGTTTCACATTAACTATTTTACTCTTTAATTCAAATCCATTTTTATCTTTCTACTTGTATGTCTTTGCAACGATCTACTTCCAAAACACCAACCTCTTATTCTTGCCTAAACAAACCAGAAATCTAAGTAGTGGTGGATAAATCACTAAATCCTTGTGGGATTGATATCTTACTGTAGCAATCTATATAATTGCAGTGAAGTAGTAAACAAAACTACTATCGTCATAGAAGTGATCACTAAGCAGGCAAGCATATGAGCGTATACGTAAGCACACAGCGCGCTATGTGATTGTGCGTTTACAATGTTGCACGTTGCATGTGATAAAGTAGCATGGCATATGCATGTCATATGAGCATGTATGACATATCATATGCATGATATGGCAACCTAGTATGATATATAAGCACATAATATGGTAAATAGCATATAGCGTTATGCGTTAACGTTTTGCATTGCATAGCATTTGGTGTGTATGCATGGCATATGCATAATGTATGAAGCAAGTGACATGGCATATGCATGGCATGTGAGATGAATGGCATATTACATGCATGATATGTGAAGTTATACATGACATGACATATGTATGACATGGCATAATAAATGACATACTATATGCATGGTATGTGAATGATGTATGGCATATCATATGCATGATATGTGTGGTGATTATATACATGGCATATGCATGACATGTGGTGTGAATAACATACTGTATGTATGGGATATGAGTTAGATGGCATATCATATGCATGATATGTAACATGATATATGCATGGCATGTGAAGTGAATGACATATCATGTGCATGACATGTGAAATGATGCATGATAAATGACATATTGTATGCATAGCATGTGAAGTGATATGTAATATGGCATATACATATCATGGCATAGTAAATGGCATACCATATGTATGGCATGTGACATGATGTTTGGCATGGCATATGTATATCATGGCATAGTGATACGTATGTGAATGTGTATTCAACATAGTATATGTGATAGCATACGGTATTACATGCGTTATGGCATACGACGTGGCATGGCATTATGACATAATGACATGTGATATGGTATATATATATGCATGGCAAGGCATATTGATTGCACATATTGGATTGTGTATTTGGTGTATAATTGCGTATTGGCATATTTATGTGTATATGCATATGAAATATAGTATGTTATGGCATGGCATATGCATGGCATGCATGGTAGTGTGTGATTGTGTCATATGACATGGCATGTGACATGAATGACATGTATGTTTAAGCAAATATAAATCATCTACAATTAAAAATAATTAATGCCGGTGAAAAGGGATCGAGGAAATAGGAGATACACATGAGACAAGGAGATTAATTGTTACAAGCCAATAAATTAATCTTCCCTATTACAAAAATATCCTCGCATACATATTTTGGGGTGTTAAGTAACACCCCTTTCCTCTTCGGGTACTATTCACCTCAGGTTGCACGAGCCAAAAATGCATGAATGAAAATATGCAAAATAAAAAAATAAAATTCATTAGTGGCAAATGAATTTAGGATTTATTTGACTAGTTTAATACCATGTGAAGGTATAAACCTAGAGTCAAAATCCAAAAATTATTAGGTAATAATTATATGAATTTATATGAGCTGAATCGTGAAAATTCATTTTTATAAAAATAATTTTAAGTAAAATTATTTTTATTTGATCATGGAAAATCAAATGGGAGTGCTAACATCACTTGGAATAATTTGGAGATAGCCCTCAACTAATTTGAATCCAATCATTTCGAAAATCGTATTTATACGAGTAAAAATGGCTTTTTATCATAGAAAATTAATTTTGAGGCCAAAATTAATTAAATGTAATTACTTTATGATAGATCCAGAATATTTGAACCACTGTAAAGCATCAAATACCACTGGAAAAATCAAAATACGTCAAAAAATGGTTCAAAATATGATTTTTCTGAAAATTTTCCAAGGGATGTGCGCCACACATAGACTCTGTGTAGCGCACATGGCATGATGTGTGGTGCACATGGCTTGTGAATCTATAAGAAAATCAAATCTATCAATACAGAAATGATCTACAGACCAAAATAAGCAACTTTAATAAAGACAGTACCTTATTTTGAACACGAATCAGCCTCCATTTTGCATTTTAAACAATTAATTGGGCAATTAATTTAAATAATTAATTTTAAGACTACAATTAATTAGATTTGGACAATATTTGACAAATCCAGAACCCTAAAAACATGGACAAGCCTCTCGAGTTGCCGGAAAAATCAAATATGAAGCGAATCGGATGAAAAATGGTGTTTTCTTGGAAATTCGGGATCCATGTGCGCCACACATAAAGCCATGTGCGCCACACATAGGCTGTGTGTGGCGCACATGGTAGCATATGTAGTGCACATGAGTTGAAAAACAGAAGAAAAATCAAGGATTTTCAAGCAAAAACCCTAGATCCAGCCCCGATCTAAGCAGATCGGAGCATGAAAATTAATTTTGCTCCTTGGATTTACGTCCAACTTAAGAAAAATAATTTTAAAATTAAAATTATTTTTGATCCGGCTTGTTATGGCAAATCCAGGACACCTAAAGCATGGGGAACCTTTGAATGTTGCTGGAAAGACCAGATCGGGTGAAAATCTGGTGAAAATGGGAGAAAAATGGTGTTTCCTTTGAAATCTGGAGCCTATATACGCAATATATAGGCTCATGTATACCACACATGAGCTACAAGTAGCACACATGGGTCTATATGCGCATCATATAGTCCGTAAAAATAGAGAAAAATGGAAGAAAAATGGAAAAATAGGAAGATTTACCTTATTCCAATAGAGTTTTCCTCTTAATCTTCACTCCAATTGTGCTTAGGGAGCATAACTAGAGCCAATTAGTCTCTAAATCCCTAGAATTTAATTAATTAAGTGTTTAATTAATTTTGGTGAAATTTTGGCAGAGTTTTAGGTTGCTTCTAGAGCAAATTGTGGACCCCTAATTCAGACCCCAAGCTCTATATTTATAAAGCTAAATTAAGGCATGATAAAATTGTAATTTTTGGGCCAGATTTGAAAAATTTTAAGGGAATGTGTGGTGCACATCATGTGATGTGCGCAGCACATAGCCCATATGCGCAACACATCACCTCTTGACCCATCGCATGGGGGCCCACTGTGGTTGTATTGGAATGTGCGCCCCTACCCAATAAGTGTCATTTGACATTCTAAGAAATTTTCATTAAGAAAAGTTTTTCAGATTTTGTCCCGAAAAGGCTCCCGACCAAACATCTTTAGGCTATATGCGGTGCGCATAGTACTATTCATGGTGCATTTGACTATATGTGCCACCCCGCATGAGAAAAATGGGATGCGTGCCATATGTCCATGAAGATGCAAACGATATTCTGAGTCACTTTAGAGTTTTAAGTTTTGCTAAGTTTGACCCCGAATGACAAGTTTCGTTAATGGGTTCGTTTTGGGCCCGTTGTGCCCTATGGCAAAAACATGGCATTCAGCATGCCAAAAGTTATGCCTCATGTAGGCATTAGTGAAAATGTGTTCTATGCATACAAAACACTCAGAATGAGCTACAGTGGATTGCAGGGCCCACTGGTGTCGGGTGGGCCCTATAGTGTGGCGGGCCTGGAATATGGCAAGTAGCATGCCTGGTGCAGTGCCTTGCATAAGACGACAAGTGGGATGTGTTCTGTGCATACAAAACACTCAGAATGGATTATAGTGGGTAGTGAGTCCCACTAATGCCTGGTAGGCCACACAGTACGGTGGGCTCGGAATGTGGCATTTGGGGTGCCACGAGATGTGCGTTCTGTTAGGCAGTTGTAAAATGTATTCTGTAAGTACATAATACACAGAATGGACTGATACGAGTGGTGGGTCCCATCTATGCACTATTCATGGTGAGTAGTGCCCAGTGCCCGAAATGCAGTGTTTTGTATTCTGCATGGTTTGCCTCGCGTAGGCAACAAAGAAGTGTGTTCCGTATGTACAGAACACTCAGAATAAAGAAATGAGGATGGCGGGCCTTGCCAGGCATCGTAGTGGGCCCCACTAGCTCTAATGTATTTTGTACACTAGAATATTCAGGGGAAATCACAGAGGCCTATGTGCATAATCGAGGTCGATATCAAGAACTAATACCAATCCGAATCAATAGAAACTCAAAATTGCACGAGGGTGAAAAGTCAGGGTCAACAGTTTGCCCCCTGATCAGGACCATTTTATAGCAACACAAGCGTAAGTCGTCAAAATGAGATCTGATCATAACATGACTTTTCATAGGGAGTAGGAAGCATACCTGACCGATGATCATGTCGAGGCCTAATGCTCATGCTGAGACTAGCGGGGGTGCTCGCATTGAGGCTTGAATCCCAATTCTGCCACTGGGAGCCCAGTGATCGGGCTAGAAGATCATGGCTGATCCATTGCTCATGCTGAGGCTTATGACCTAATTCTGTCATTGGGAGCCCGGTGCTTGGGCTAGAAGATCATGGCTGATCCATTGCTCATGCTGTGGTTTATGACCCAATTCTGTCATTGAGAGCCCGGTGCTCGGGCTAGATGATCACGACTGATTAGTGGTCCTAAGCGGGACTGATGGCTTTGCTGCTAGTAATTCATCTGAAATTAGTGTTCGAATGCCTATGCGTTAGGATTCAGGAACCAAGGGCTTGGTTTTGTGATCACTGCCGGATCGTGTGGTCAACTACGGGACCTAGGGGACCGTCTGCTAGGTCAATTGTTGAACCATCATAAAAGTGTTAGATATCTTTAAATTGGCAGCTGGGATCCTCTGTTGGGTCTCTAACACTTCTGGTTGACAGTTTTGACTAGTAAAAATCTTATTTCTATCATTGAGGGCCCGACGTTCAGGTTATTCCGATCAGAGCTGATCGGTGGTTACTACAAGACCAATGGCTTCCTTGCAAGTAAATCATTTGAAGTCAGTGTTCAGATGCCTATGCGTTAGGGTTTTGCAGTCAAAGGCTTAACTTTATGATCTCTGCTGGATCGGGTGGTTCAGCAGCGGAACCAGTGGTGACCGTCTGCTGGGTTTGGGTGATCAACCGTCTGATCTGTTCTTGTGCCATCAAATAAGTGCTATCTATCTCCAAAGTTAGTGTTTAGGACCCTCTCCCGGAATGCAACACTATTTGATCAACAGCTTGATCAAAAGTCAAAAGCTTGATTGTTTTTGATCGTCTGCTCAATCAATTTCCTGTCTATGCCAAACATAGGAAAAAAATTTATTAGTGGAATTAGTATTGAAATAGTCCAAGAAAAATACCTGAATTTTTGAATATCAGTCTACTGCATTCTAACTGATTTTCTGGATTTTCCAAACACTATGGGTTGTGAAAATTGGGCTCGACGGAGCAAACAACCTCCATAAATTCTAAAATTTTTATCAGAGGCCTAATTTTTTTATGTGCATCTTAGTGGGACCCAGGTGCACATTAGCAAGAATCCACAATGGCAGGTGCATGTTAGCAAATATTGCTATGTGCGATGCGCATTCCCTTATGTGTATTGCGTATTTACGGTGAGTACCTGTTATAAATGCGAGTGCATGGAAATGCATGGATGCATGCCTTATATGTCTATATGCTCAGATAGAGGCAGTTGGAGCAAGAGGAGCAGGGTTGCTATGCTCAGATGATAGAGCAGATGGGATGCGAGATCGTTCAGTTGACGGCGCGTCTGCTATGCTACAACATTGAGATCTCGGATGCCCCAATCCTAATGATCACTGTGGCAAAGATGATGCATAGAGAAGGATGCGATGTCAAGCTTCCTTATGCATGATGTTAGAATCCTGTAGATTCTGTATTAAAGTAGGATAACACATTACAGACTGGCAACTGCGTGCCTAATATGCTAGGGTTGTTGTGTACCAGCTGTAAAAATAGACAAAGGCTTGTACTATGTAACTTTTGGATTCATTAATGGAATCTAATGCCTTTTTACTACTATATATATACCATGATTTATGTTTATTGGCAAAACATAACTCATCTAGTTTTCTTTACAGAAATTAGATATACAATGACGGCAATCATTGTTTGCCTTCCATGCTCTTTCCCGCTGTTGGGGAAACAATGAGTGGAGTCAACTAAGCAAGATCGGACTCCAATACTTGAGAACCTTACAGCAAGTCTCAATCAACGATGCTTTTCTGCACGCCGCCATGCAGTTCTGGGATCTGGAGGTTCATGTGTTCTAGTTTAGACATGTAGAGTTATGTCTGATGTGTGAGGAGTTCACCACCATTCTTGGGGTTACCTGCAGTATGGCGGTGATGTTGACAGTACCGGTGCCTGTTGGAGATGCGTTCTTGTATCTGATCAAGGCTTTCAATTTTAGTCCACTAGAGGTGAGATCTCTTTTGACTGCAGATGGCTTTATAGATCTCAATGCCATTTTCTGGCTATGCAGCCAGAAATCTGTAGGAGACCCATCATGGCTGAGGGTAGCTGGATTTGGATTATTGGTATAATTTTTGTTCATCAATCCGTCCGGCCATGAAGTTTTACAGATTGGGCATGTGATAGACCAAATGATGCAGGGTCGGACCCCTTTTCCTATGATCGTGGCAGAGATAATCCTTGGACTGGACAGAGTGAAGCGAGGATAGTCTGAGCGCTTCAGTGGCAGTTTGCTTCTCCTGTAGGTGAGAATTCTAAGCCGCCTTTGCAGGTTTTCAACTTAAAAAAGTATGTTTTCACCCTAATTTTTGCATGAGTCACCTTTTGCAAGGTTTTCGGCTCATCATGCTTTTATTTTTATCTTGTTTTATTTTATTATAGATCTGGCTTCAAGAGAAGCTTGGGATCCTGGCACCGCCAACAGGGGACTCGCAGAGATACCTTCCACATAGCCATATGCAGAGAGGCTATGCCTTCTATGAGGCAAGGATGATGTAATTCCAAGGCTGGGTTGAATGGATGGGGACCCGACCTGAGAGCGAGATCAAGTAGAGTTGTCCTTGGTGGCGTATACAGCATGTTACTGTACTGACTTATATAGATTGCATCCTACTGCCAGGATTCAGGCATTGCACGTACTACAGTCCTGCTAGGATTTTTCGTTAGTATGGCCAGCGGCAGACCATACCTCGGCTGACAGAGTTTGAAGGAGGAAGGTTGGTGCCTCAATTTATAGAGAACGTGGAGAGGACTTGGCCTCGTCACCGAATAGCACTGGTGGAGATTCCCGGAGCTGGATCTACCACTGATGATGAGTACAAGCTGTGGGTGTTGTGCCAAGCTTGAATCCTATACTACGAGACATTGTTAGGAAACAATATGTAATAAAGGATGATAACGCTTTGTATTTGCAACTAGTATTACTTAAGGCTAAGTTTATGAACATGTGTTCCATTCACATTAATGAGATTAAAACATTTTACATGTAAAAATGTTAAAACCAACACAAAAGTTCTGGATGTGCATCAGACCCACCCTCTGTTATTGACCAGCCTTGTATGAGATTTTTTGATCAATTATTTTAATGCTCTCTTTTTGCTTTTAAGAGCTCTAATTTTTGCATGAGTTGTCCAAGTGGATTTTCAACTCATCGAGCGAGTGTTTTTCTTTTTGCCTTAATTTTTACATTATGCAGGTTTTTAGCTCACCAGGCTTTTCATTTTCATTTTGCTTTTTCTTTTGCCCCCTGCTCTAGACAAAATACTTCTTCAACCGGTCAAGGTTAACAGGTTCTAAGAATTTGTTGCCTTCCAAATCTGAGATACGAACAACGCCTTTAGAGAGGATCTTCTTAACTAGGAATAGGCCTTCCCAGTTAGGTCTGAATTTCCTACGGGGGTCACGGATAGCCAGCCTGACTTGCTTCAAGACTAGATCACCTTCCTGTATGGCTACAGGTTTAACCTTTTTGTTGAATTCATTTGCCATGCGCTTCTTTTATAGCTATAGATGATAGAGAGCCTGCATTCGCTTCTCATCAATAGTGTCCAGTTATTCATACTTGGCCTTTTTCCACTCAGCTTCTGGCAACTAAGCCTCTAGAATGATACGAAGTGATTTCAGCTCCACTTCGATTGGCAATACAACTTCTGTCCCGTAAACAAGAGAGTAGGGAGTGGCACTTGTAGGACTCCTTACAATAGTTCTATAACCCCATAGTGCGAATGGTAATTGCTCATGCCAATCCCTGTAAATTTGTACCATCTTGGCTAAGATGCGCTTGATCATCTTGTTAGCCACTTTGATTGCCCCATTAGCTTGAGGGCGGTAAGGAGAGGATTGATGGTGCTCAATCCCATATTTTTCCAGTAAGTTTGTAACTTGGGCTTGGAACTGCACTCCGTTATCTAACACAAGGTGATGCGGTACCCCATATCGGCATATGAGATTCTTCTCAATAAACTTGGCAACTTGTCTTGCCCCCAGTTTATCATAGGATTCTACCTCCACCCATTTAGAGAAGTAGTCTATGGCTACCAGTATATACCAGTGTCCATTGGATGCGTTTGGATGAATCTTACCCATGATGTCAATCCCCCAAGCTGAGAATAGCCAAGGCGTTGTCAAATTCTGCAATTCCACTGGCGGTAGGTGACTCAGGTCTCCATGAATCTGGCATTCATGGCATCTCCATACAAACTGTATGCAGTCTATCTCTATAGTGATCCAGAAATATCCTTGGCGTAGGATCTTCTTGTAAAGTGCAAATCCATTCATATGGGGCCTGCATAGACTAGCGTGTATCATTTCCATGACTAATTTAATATCCTTCCCTGATATACATCGAAGTTGTAGACCATCTGCTGTTCTTCTGTAGAGAACACCCTGATGCCATGTGAAATTGGCTGCTAGCCTGCGTAGAGCTAGCTTATCAGTTCTGTTGGCTTCCTTTGGATAAGCACCAGTTTTTAGAAAATTCATGATATCAGTGTACCATGGGGTCTCATCTTGCTGGTCTAACACTATAACTCGTTCTCCAAAATAGGAAGGAATCCTCGACTGCTTGATGAATACAGGTTGAATTTGACTCTACAATTGCTCACAGACTGAAGCCAGTATGGCCAAAGTATTGGCCATCTGATTTTCTTCACGCGACATGTGAATAAATTGGCAGGAGCTGAAATTGCAAACCATGAGCTTCATGTATTCAGTGTAAGGCTTGAGCCTTTCTTATTTGACATCATACTCAGCTGTGGATTAATGAATGATAAGCATCGAATCATCGAATATCTGTACATCTTGGGCACCGATCATTAGCAACGCTTCTAGCCCGAAGAGACATGCTTCATATTCAGCCATATTATTAGTGACTGAAAAGCTTAGCCGCTTTGAAAGCATGATAAGTTCACCTTTAGGAGTAATTAGCATAACTCTTATACCTGCACCCCTTCTGTTGACTATGCTGTCAAAGTGCAACTGCCATTTCTGGGCGTCAACTGCCACCAAGTGCTCATCTGGGAAATCCAGTCCGAAGGTTGTAGAGTCATCCATCGGCCTTGATGCTAAGAATTTGGCAATTGCTCTGCCTTTGATCACCTTGGTAGTGACGTACTGCACATCAAACTCTGACAATAGGATCAACCATCTGGAGAGTTTCCCTACTAGCAAAGGAGCTGCATACAAATATTTCATAGGATCAACCTTAGAGATTGCCTGTATTTGGTACAACTGGAAGTAATGTCTGATTTTCTTGGTAACCCAAACCATAGCCATGCATAGCTTCTCAACGGTGTTGTATTTGCACTCTGTTGGCAACAGCTTCTTGCTCAGGTAGTAGATAGCATGCTTAACTCCAGCGTCATTCTCTTGAGCCATCATAGCACTCACTAATTCCTCCTCTAAAGCTAAATAGAGTAATAGTGGTTTTCCTAACAGAGGTGGGTGCAGGATCGGCGGTTTGGAGAGGTAATGCTTCACCCTCTCAAACATAAAATGACAATTCTCATCCTAAACCATAGGTTGGTTCTTCCTCAAAATTTTGAAGATAGGCTCATACATGGTAGTGAGCTTGGCGATGAATCTGCTGATGTACTGGAGCTGTCCATGGAATCCCCTAACTTTTGTCTCAATTTTGGGAATGGGCATCTCAATGATCAACTTCACTTTATCAAGATCCACTTCGATACCCTTCTGACTAACAATGTGACCCAACAGCTTGCCAGATGTCACCCTAAATGTGCATTTCTTTGGGTTCAGCTTGAGTTCGTATTTCTTAATGCGTATGAGAAATCTGTCAAGAGCAGCTGTATGCTCTCCTCTGGTTGGAGACATAACCATCATGTCATCCATATAGACTTTGACCTCCTTATGGATTAAATCATGCAACAGCATTATTACAGCTCACTGGTAGGTAGCACCTGCATTCTTCAAACCAAAGGGCATGACCTTGTAGTAGTAAGTCCCCCATTCTGTGATGAAAGATATCTTCACTTTATCTACAACTGCCATCAGGATTTTGTTGTACCCCGAGAATCCATCAGCAAAGGAATACATAGCGCTAGCGGTTGTACTATCAACCAGCACGTTGATATGAGGTAAAGGAAAATCATCTTTCGGACATGCTTTGTTCAGATCCCTGTAGTCTACATAGACTCTAACCCTGCTGTCTTTCTTAGGAACTAGAACCATATTGGCCAACCATTCTGGGTAGTCGACCACCTCAAGGAATTTGGCATCCAACTGCTTTTGGAATTCTTCCTTGACCTTTTATGCCCATTATGGTCGAAGGTGTCATAGCTTCTGCTTAACTGGCTTGAACCCCGACGTAGTAGGAATTCTGTGTTCCGCGATGGATCTATCAACACCCGGTATGTCTTCACAGCCTAGAGCAAAGGCATTTATATGCTTTTTCAATGCAATGATTATTTCTGTTCTCTCTTTGGAGGTCAAGTATAATGCAATCTAGAGGAGACATAGCTTGTCATCTGTGTTAATGTTAACATTTTCAATGCAAGATGCGTTAATGTCAAAAATGCTCATGTTCATGCACAATGCCATCAGAATACATATCGCAAACATAAGCAAAGTTACTCTTTATTGCTTCATACTTTGATGGGATTACATCATCATTAAAAAGTATAGAAATAGGGACATCAATGTCATCATATAAAAGCTGCTCAAAAGTACTATCCACCAGCATGGCTATGTCCTCGTAAACCTTTGGCAGCAGCAAGTCTTTAATGTCTAAGTTCTGCAGCTTGGATCCCAGTGCAGGGACTGTAATGCATTCTGGCTCCAGGCAGCCGGTGGTGAGATTAGTAACATTATTAAAAATTTGGAAAGCTTCATCAGGGCTGATGGTAAAAGATGCAGTAGTCTTTCCAGCTATTGTTAAGGCTGACAGATTATAGACATCACCAAAGATGGCAAACTGTTGCTTGAAGAAGTCATTCGAGTTAGGCAACTCGGGAGCATGGTTGTGCTATGTCTATCCCTGAATGAAGAGGACCATCTTACACTCTTTTGGCTTGTTTGAGATGTAGGGATCAAACCCAATGCAGTACCTCTCTCCCCACATGGTTGTAGGAATGTCAAATTCTACTAGGCCCTGCTAATTCCGGCCTAAACCTATTCCAGGCACATAGTCCATCAGTTGCATCATCCTTTCCATAGCGGGACTTGGTTGGTACGAGTATGATTCAGGCTCTCTGATAGTAGCAATCTGGAAACCAGTCATAAGAGGGACATCTTCTTTGATGCAGGCCAGAGCAACCTCATCATCGGTAGCAATAGTAACTACACCTTCATTGTGTGGGAACTTGATCTTCTGGTGCAGGGTGTATGGCACACCACCCAAGGGATGGAACCACAGTCAGCCTAATAGTAGCACGAATGACACTGGAATGTCAAAGACTATGAATTCTACCATTGATTTGATAGGTACGATAGTGACAGTGGTAATGAAGGAACCAGTAACCTCCCATTTGGACTTATCATATGCTATGATGATAGTCTTACAGGGCTTTAGGTCTAAAAGCTAAACCCCAAGCTTGGGTAATATCTTGAGTGGGCAAACATTGATGCCAAAACCATCATCCACCATGACGTAGGGGATGGAGAAATTCATGATATTCACCCTGATGAAGAGTGCTCTATTGTGGCAAATTCCCTCAGCCGATAGATCTGAGTCAGAGAAAGTGATCATGCTGGATGGTAGCTCCTGGTTTACCAGCTGACTCTTCATGCTGAAGGTGGAAGTAGAGGGAGAGATCCTCATGCTTGAGAGTGCCTCAACGATAACCCACTGATGTTGTTGGGAGGATAACACCAAGTCCCAAATGCTAATGTTAGCTTGCATCTTCTTCAGCTGTTTAACGACAACATTATCAGGCTGATCAACCTAATTAGCTGGCTGCAGAACTGGAACAGTACTTGGACCAGCCTCACCCCTGGTGGGCCTAGCCTCACGCCTGGCGGGCCTAGCCTCAGTTGGCTTCTTAAGAGCTTCTGGCTTCTTCTTGAGATCGAGAGGAGTGAATACCTTACCGTTACGGGTCATGTTACGAACCCGAGAGGATATCTTGTTGGCACTTAATCCCTTATGCTGCTTGGGTGGTTTTGGTGCTGATTTGGTTGCCTTAGGAGTCTCAGCCGACTTACCCTTATTAAAAGCCTGTGCATCTGATGCTTCAGGTTTACAAGATTTTTGAGTAACTGCTGACTCATCCTTTGAGCTGTCGTATCATATGTCGATGGCACCAATATTGAATCCACCACTAGAGCGGAAGATGATAGCAAGCAGCTGAGCAATCTTCCCATTACTTAGGGGGACAATCTTTATGGTAGTTTAGCAACGGGTTCGTTTTGGTTGATGGCTTGGATTTTTCAGGGTCCTCAATCTCACCAGAATCAATGAGGTTTTGAATGACGAGTCTGAGGGAACGACAGTCATTAGTGTTGTGACCATGGTGCTAGTGATAGTGGCAATAAGTTTTTATGTCCACCAAGGTTGGGGGTAGTTTTTTGAAGTTGGGATTAAGTGCCTGGATGAGTTTAGCTTTAAGGAGACACCCAAAAACCTTGGAAAGTAGCATTCCAAGATCCGAGAATCTTTTGGATAGGGCAATGTTTTGAAGTATGGGATTTGGTGTTTGCACAGCATTAATGTACTGTGGTTTTGATATTTGCAGGGTGTTGGTGTAGTGGGGCTTTGGTTGTGTTTGTGTGTAAGTGGTAGTTTTGGGTTTGAGGAAGGAAGGCTCCTTTTTCTTGCCCTCAGTTTGCTCGATGCATTGTCCCACTGAGTATATGTCCTCAAAAGTGTGAAATGTCTGATACTTTAGCTTATCCTGGTAGAGTGGCAACGACCCCATAATAAGCTTGTTGATCATATCCGATTTAGATGGCTTCTGTCAGATTAATGCAACTTTATCCATCCAGCAACTAAAGTAATCCATAAAAGACTCATTGGTTTTCTGTTTAACCATTTCCAGGTCCATCAGGGTTACATCAAATCGGGCCTTGAACCCATACTGTTTACCAAAGGCAGTATACAGAAGCTTCCACTCAATCGTGGTTGCCTTGTTCAGACTATGATACCAGGCTAGTGCTGGTCCATCTAGTGAGATAAAGAAGAGCTGGATAATCTGATCATCTGATAGGTTTGTAGTGCTCATCGATATGGTATAGGTCTTCAGATGGTTTTTTGGGTCCCCAACTCTGTTGTATTTGGGAACATCAAGGAGCTTGAACTTAGCAGATAGCCCCTTGATAGCACGGCCAGAGAACTCATCGAAGTCTAAGTCAGACCCCATTCCCTTGGTCTTCATGATGGTCTATAGCTATTCTATCTTTTGCTCTAAGACAGCCATCTCAGACTTTCAAACATCATGCATATGGAGGAAGACATCATCATCGGTCTCCATGTCATACAAGTTGACACCCTTCCCCTTTTTCTTGATCGGAGCTGGTGGGGTGATGAATTCAGTGGGGGCTAAGAGCCTCCCAGATCTGCTATTGCAAGAGGGTCTTGAAGTCATCATTCAGGAGCTTGGCCACAGACTGGTCAATGAGCTTCTGGACTACAGCAAGCATGGTCTCATCCAATGTTGGAGTAGCAGGATCAGATGAGGATGCAACATTTCTGGCGTTCTGTGAATCTGACATGATTCTGTACATGATAAAAAAAGGTTAGCATGAATGCATGAGTATGCATATATGGTTGCATATGATGCACGTGATGCGATACATAGAATGTATGCATGACTTATGCTAGGAAACATGCGATGTCATGGCTACAAAAAAGTGAGTTAGTATGCGTATGCGTAGGTGCACGTGATGTGACACGTAGGATGTATGCATGTCCTATGCTAGGAAACATCCAATGTTATGGCTATAAAAGCAAAATTTGTTAGAAGATTAAATGAGTATGCATGTATGCATGTTTGGGTAGAAAACATGAAACGGTTAGCGAACACGTAGCACACAACAGTGCTCCCTTCCAACCTTATACGTCCATAAAATTTGGTCAATTCAAGTTCTCCTATCCTAGGTAGGGATACTAACCCAGAGTTACACTGGGAACTCAAGGCACGGTCCTCTCAAATAGGCAAATGAATGGTTTGATCGTTGCCCGATCATATAAGAGATTACAACAAAAACCCGACAGCATTTCGACCTAATCATATTGCAATGATAAGAGAATGCCGATGGAATTAGCATGAGCTTGTGTAACCATATGGAATCATGAAAGGATTTTGACTCTTAGCAGAGCAATACAGGCATGATCATATTGTTATGATAAGAGTACACCCATGGAATAGGCATGAGGTTGGGCAACCATACAGAATCATGAAAGGATTCTGACTCTTAGCAGAGCAATATGGGCATGATCATATTGTTATGATAAGAGTACGCCCATGGAATAGGCATGAGGTTAGGCAACCATATGGAATCATGAAAAAATTTTGACTCTTAGCAGAGCAATATGTGGGAGGAAAATAGGCCAGGTCTATGCAAATCCACTCACATAATAAGGCAAAGATCCACATAACATGCAATAAGGGTCCTAGTTTGGAATGTTGCTAGGCTTACTACATGGGCTTTAGTACAGTTTTGAGAACAGGCTAAGGTCTCCTTCCATATTGTCCATAACCTATCCAACCAAATAGAATCATCGATATAGGACTATACTCACATCTATCCATCAGAAATCATCGATGGTTATCAGTACAGTGTAGTGAGTGATGAAGGCAAATGTGCTTTCCCAAGGAGTCGAATGGAGTCCAAGGTACTCCCTCACTCACAATCACTGGTTTGACATGAGACCAAGGTGGTGTGTGCAGACACGGACTAATGTTTTGATGCATACAATTAATCCAACTATGATGGAAAAGTTGATATGGAAACTCTTAGATGCCACCACTCTTTCACCGTGATGTCCCCAGTAAAGTCGCCATTATGAGCGCCGGTTTCTGCCAGGGCCCAGTGCAAGGCTTGCGAAAGTCACAGATCGGGGACCACACTTGGAGCGAAAGTGCAGTCTTCTCGAGGGGTTACCCCGAGGAATGATATGGACTTAAAAGAGTCGCAAGGGAGTCACCACCGGATGGTTCCGGATTGGTCCAACCGACCTATAGCATGAGTGCTAATTAAACCCTTCAGAGATTGGGTTCGGGTGGTAGAGATCTAATCTATGAATTTCCAAAATCGATTTCACCATTATAGTTGGGATTAATTGTCCTAAGCAGGCAAGCATACAAGCATATACGTAAGCACACAGTGCGACATGTGATTGGGCATTTTCAATGTTGCACATGGAATGATATATAGAGCTATATGATATTTAAATGGCATGGCATATGTATGGCATGCATAGAAGCGATAAAGTAGCATGGCATATGCATATCATGTGAGCATGTATGACATATCATATGCATGATATGGCAACCTAGTATGATATGTAAGCATATAATATGGCAAATAGCGTATAGCGTTATTCGTTAACGTTTTGGATTGCATAGCATTTGGTGTGTATGCATGGCATATACATAATGTATGAAGCGAGTGACATGGCATATGCATGGCATGTGAGATGAATGGCATATTACATGCATGATATGTGAAGTGATACATGACATGACATATGTATGACATGGTATAATAAATGACATAATATATTCATGGTATGTGAATGATGTATGGCATATCATATGCATGATATGTATGGTAATTCTATACATGGCATATGCATGACATGTGGCATGAATAACATACTGTATGTATGGCATCTGAGTTAGATGGCATATCATATGCATGATATGTAACATGACATATACATGGCATGTAAAGTGAATGACATATCATGTGCATGACATGTGAAATGATGCATGACATGATAAATGACATACTGTATGCATAGCATGTGAAGTGATATGTAATATGGCATATGCATGTCATGGTATAGTAAATGGCATACCATATGTATGGCATCTGACATGATGTTTGGCATGGCATATGTATGTCATGGCATAGTGATACGTATATGAATGTGTATTCAACATAGTATATGTGATGGCATACGGTATTACATACGTTATGACATACGATGTGGCATGGCATTATGACATAATGACATGTGATATGGTATATATATATGCATGGAAAGGCATATTGATTACACATATTGGATTGTTTATTTGGCGTATAATTGCGTATTGGCATATTTATGCATATATGCATACGAAATACAGTATGTTATGGCATGGCATATGCATGGCATGCATAGTAGTGTGTGATTGTGTCATGTGACATGGCATGTGACATGAATGACATGTATGTTTAAGCAAATATAAATCATCCATGATTAAAAATAATTAATGGCCAGTGAAAAGGGATCGAGGAAATAGGGGATACACACGAGATAGGGGGATTAATTATTACAAGCCAATAAATTAATCTACCTTATTACAAAAATATCATCGCATACATATTTTGGGGTGTTAAGTAACACCCCTTTCCTCTTCGGGTACTATTCACCTCGAGTTGCACGAGTCAAAAATGCACGAATGAAAATATGCAAAATAAACAAATAAATTTCATTAGTGGCAAATGAATTTAGGATTTATTTGACTACTTTAATACCATGTGAAGGTATAAACCTAGAGTCAAAATCCAACAATTATTAAGCAATAATTATATGAATTTATATGAGCTAGATCGTGAAAATTCATTTTTATAAAAATAATTTTAAGTGAAATTATTTTTATTTGATCATGGAAAATCAAATAGGAGTGCTAACATCACTTGGAATAATTTGGAAATAGCCCCTCAACCAATTTGAATTCAATCATTTCAAAAACCACATTTATACGAGTAAAAATTGCTTTTTATCGTAAAAAATTAATTTTGAGGCCAAAATTAATTAAATGTAATTATTTTATGATAGATCCAGAATATTTGAGCCACTGTAAAGTATCAAATACCACTGAAAAAATCAAAATATGTCAAAATATGGTTCAAAATATGATTTTTTTGAAACTTTTCCAAGGGATGTGCGCCACACATGGATTATGTGTGGTGCACATGGCTTGTTAATCTGCAAGAAAATCAAATCTGTCAGTACAGAAACGATCTATAAACTAAAATAAGCAACTTTAATACAGACAGTACCTTATTTTGAACATGAATCGGCCTCCGTTTTGCATTTCAAACAATTAATTGGGCAATTAATTTAAATAATTAATTTTAAGGCTAAAATTAATTAGATCTAGACAATATTTGACAGATCTAGAACCCCAAAAATATGGACAAGCCTCTGTAGTTGCCGGAAAAATCAAATCCGAAGTAGATCGGGCTAAAAATGGTGTTTTCTGTGAAATCCGGGATCCATGTATGCCGTACATAGAACCATGTGTGCCACACATAGGTTGTGTATGGTGCACATGGTAGCATATGTGGCACACATGAGTTGAAAAACAGAAGAAAAATCAAGGATTTTCAAGCAAAAACCTTAGATCCAGCCCTGATCTAAGCAGATTGGAGCATGAAAATGAATTTGACTCCGTGGATTTGCGTCCAACTCAAGAAAAATAATTTTAAAGTTAAAATTATTTTAGATCCAGCTTGTTTATGGAAAATCCAGGACACCCAAGGCATGGGGAAGCCTTGAATGTTGTTGGAAAGACCAGATTGAGTGAAAATCTGGTGAAAACAAGAGAAAAATGATGTTTCTTTTGAAATTTGGAGCCTATATGCACAGCATATAGGCTCATGTGTACCACACATGAGCTACATATGGCGCACATAGGTTTATATGCGCAGCATATGGCCCGTAAAAATAGAGGAAAATAGAAGAAAAATGGAAAAATAAGAAGATTTACCTTATTCCAACAGAGTTTTCTTCTTGATCTTTACTGCAAACGTGCTTAGGGAGCCTAACTAGAGCTAATTAGTCTCTAAATCCCTAGAATTTAATTAATTAAGTGTTTAATTAATTTTGGCAGAGTTTTAGGTTGCTTCTAGAGCAAATTTCAGACCCCTAATTCAGACCCTAAGCTCTATATTTATAAAGCCAAATTAGGGCGTGCAAAAATTGTAATTTTTGGGCTAGATTTGAAAAATTTTAAGGGAATGTGTGGCGCACATAGCCCATATGCTGCGCACATGGTGCCATATGTGCAATATATCACCTCTTGACCCGTCGCGTGGGGCCTATTGTGGTTGCATCAAGATGTGTGCCCCCCACCCAATAGGCATCATTTGACATTCTAAGACATTTTTATGAAGAAAATTTTTCCGGATTTTGTCTCGAAAAGGCTCCCGGCCAAACGTCTTTTAGGCTATATGCGGTGCGCATAGTACAATGCGTGGTGCATATGACTATGTGTGTTGCCCCGTACAAGCGAAATGGGATGCACGCCATATGTCCACGAAGATGCAAACAACATTCTGAGTCACTTTGCAGTTTTAAGTTTCGCTAAATTCGACCCTGAACGATAAGTTTCGCTAATGGGCCCGTCTTGGGCCCATAGTGCCATATGGCAAAAATGTGGCATTCAGCATGCCAAAAGTCATGCCTCATGTAGGCATCAGTGAAAATGTGTTATGTGCATATAGAACACTCAGAATGGGCTACAATGGGTTGCGGGGCCTACTGGTGCCGGGTGGGCCCTAGAGTATGGCAGTCCCGGAATATGGCAAGTAGCATGCCCAGTGTTGTGCCTTACGTAAGGCGACAAGTTGGATGTGTTCTGTGCATATAGAACACTCAGAATGGATTATAGTGGGTGTCCCATTAATGCCTGGTGGGCCCCACAGCACGGTGGGCCCGGAATGTGGCATTTGGGGTGCCACGGGATGTGCCTTCCATAAGGCAACTGTAAAATATATTCTGTAAGTATAGAATACACAGAATGGACTGATACGGGTGATGGGTCCCACCTATGCACTATTCATGGTGAATAGTACCCAGTGCCCGAAATGCAATATTTTGCATTCTGCATGGTTTGCCTCATGTCGGCAACAAAGAAGTGTGTTTCGTATGTACAGAACACTCAAAATAGGGAAATGAGGGTGGCGGGCCTTGCCAGGCTTCGTGGTGGGCCCCACTAGCTTTGATGTATTTTGTACACCAGAATACTCAGGGGAAATCACAGAGGCCTATGTGCATAATCGGGGTTGATATCGGGGACTAATACTGAGCCGAATCAATAGAAACCCAAAATTGTACGAGTGTTAAAAGTCAGGGTCAACAAAAACAACTTGGAAAAAGTATTTAAAACTCTTTAATCAAATGGTAATGTGACCTATAAAGCATGATTAGTTGCAAAAGGATATTATAAAAAAATAAGGTGTTGATTATGATAAAACTTTTTCACCTATACCCATGCTAAAATCCATCGAAACATTATGAATTATTGCTCCTCATTATGATGATGAGATTTAGCAATTGGATGTGAAAACAACTTTCCTAAATGGAAATTTGCTTGAGGAAGTATACATGATAAAACTTAATGGTTTCATATACAATGATAGTAATAAGGTATGCAAGCTTCAAAGATCCATTTATGGATTGAAGCAAGCATCCAAAAGCTGGAATATTTATTTTGATGAAACAATTAAAGAATTTGATTTCATTCAAAATGAAGATTAGCCTTGTGTTTATAAGAAGGTTAATAAGAGTGCAATCACTTTCCTTATGTTATATGTAGATGACATATTATTCATAGGAAACAATAACTCATTTTTGTAAAATATCAAGGTTTTGCTATCTAAACAAATTCTCCATGAAATATCTAAGAGAAGCTGCCAATATCTTAGATATAAGGATCTATGAAGATAGATCTAGAAGGCTAATAGGTCTTTCGTAGTCTATATACATAGATAAAGTGTTAAAAAGGTTTAACATGAATCTCTCCAAGAAAGGTTTTATTCCCATGGTGTATGGAAAATATCCTTCTAAATCTTGGTGTCCTAAAATACAAGAGAGAGAACGCATGAGTAAGATTTCAAATACTTTTGCAATTGAATCTATCTTGTATGTTATGTTATGTGCAAGGCCTAATATATCATACTCTTTAAGTATGACTAGTATATTCCAATCCATTTATAAAAAATAACATTGGTTAGCTGTTAAGAATAGCCTTAAGTACTTCAAAAGAACTAAAGATATATTCTTGATTTATAGGTGATTTACAAATCAATAGGATAAGATGCTAGTTTTCAATATGATAAAGATGATTGTAAATCATAGTCAAGTTTCATTTTTATATTGAATGGTGGTGTAGTTGTTTGGAAAAGTTCAAAATAAGAGACCATAATATATTCAACAATATAAGCAAAGTATATTGTAATGTCTGATGTAGTAAAGGAGACAATTTGGATCAAAAATTTCATTAACAAATTTGATGTGATTTCTAATAATGCAGATCCTATTCCTTTATTATGTAATAATAATGGAGCTATTGCACAAGCAAAAGAACCAAGATCTCATAAGAGATCCAAACATGTGCTTAGAAGATACCATGTGATTAGAGAGATCATTGGTAGAGGTAAAGTAAAGATTGATAAAGTTCCCACTTATCAAAATATGGTCTATCCACTCCCTAAGGTGCCGAAATAAAGCAAGCTTGAGAAACATGTCACTTCAATGGGATTAAAGATTATGTATGATATTAGAAAAATATAAAAGGAATTCATAAAGTATATTTATGAAATAAGATTCTTTTATATGTAAATTTTTAATATCAAAATTATCCCTAATCATAATGTTAACGGACAATTAGGTAAATATCATATTCTACTTTTTAAATTTATCAAAATATCATAAAATTTAAATTCATTAAATATATGTCAGATTTAATCAATAAATAAAATAAATCCCAATTCTACCATTAATTAAATTATGTAATCTTAATTAAATAATATAATCTTATATACCTAACCATCATATCTACCACCACCACTAGCGGCTGCCAGCAACCACCACTATCATTGATCATTGATAAACCATCATTGGTCAATGTTTGTCAACCATCATTGACCATCAGATTTGTTAAATCTCCACAAAAAATACAAAAATTTAAAAAAGTAAAAAAGATAAACAAAAAATAAATTTTAAAATAAAATATCAATTGTAAATAAATAATATAATTTGTTTTACAAAATATATCATTCAATTTGTTTATATTTCAATACTCAACAATTCTAGAAAATACATGAATTTACCTTTATATATCACATAGTATATATGGTAAATAAATATATTTCGTAGGCTATATACTAAATGGTATATATGTAAGATAATTTACCTACATGGCATGTAGACCATGTATACGACATGGTATATATAGTATACTATATAATATATATGGTAAATAAATATATTTTTTATAACATATATTACATAGAATATATGATAGATAATTTATCTACCAATATAAACCAAGCATATATTGGTAGATAATTTATTTATATAGTATATATCGGTAGATAAATTATTTACCATATACAACATAGACTTTATATGATATATACATTTTATGTATCACATATAATATATGATATGTTACACCCGTAGTTGAGACCTTAGTAGTTGGTACGATAGTATACGGATAGAGGTCTGTATGTGTATAAGTTTAACTATACGTTGATGACATGTATATATGTATGTATGTCTATATGTATGCTTATATACGTGTATATGTGGAGGTATGATGTTGATTGTGATCCTATTTCATGCTACTGTTGCCTTATTGGGAAGCATGACTTCTCGGTTGGATGAGGGATAGTGATTTGGAAGTGTTTAGGTTGGTTTTGGAGTGTTTTAGCAGGTTCCGGGTGAGTTAGCGGTTTGGATTTAGGCATGTCCTTATTTTAGGCGTGCGGTACGGGCATACAGATATCCGTACGAGTGTACCAGGCATGAGGAATAGGAGGTATTGAGGTCCTGGAGTCGGTACGGGCATACCAAGAGGTTGTACGGCTGTACCGTTACTTGCAGGAAAATTTATGTATCAAGAACTTTTGGGTCGTACGGGCATACCAAATTTGGTACGGGCGTACAACAACTTACAGGAAAATCATGGCATCAGGGTTTTTAGGTTGGTACGAGTGTACGAGTATTTGGTACGGCCGTACGTGACTTAAAATACCATTTTTAAGAGGATAAACTTAGACTTTTCTTTGACTTTCCTTCTTTGTTTTTCTCCTAAACCCTTTCCAACATCCCTAAACCCCTAGAGATCATCTTTCTTCAAGGTGTTAAGCATATCGGAGTTGGTTTTACAAGGCTAGAAGCTTAGAGGAGTTATTAGCCACTAGAAGCTTTACTTCTGACAGGTTAGTGCTAGTTTGTATTAAGTTGTTCTTTGTTTCTTTTATTATTTTAAAGCCAATTGAGGCTTAAGGATTGATGTTTGGGGATTGAATTCCCGTATTTGCCTATTATTTGGTGATATGAGCTTATTATTGTTAAGTTAAATGATTCTTGCTTAAGATTCTCTATGGTACTCTCGCATGTTAGCATATTCATGACATACGGGATTATGAATGCCTAAACAGAGCGAGAGAAAATGAGGAAAGGCATGTTGGATCATATATTTCAGGATTCCATAATGGAATTGTATATTCTATTTCCTCCTATGGGAGTTGAGTCTCAAGACATAGGCAAAACAAAGGGGCCTACGGGCCAAGATTACAGTTGTCCTCCTTCAAGAGTTGAGTAGCGGTACATAGGGATCCAGTATGAGAAGATATTGTGCACAATAAAGGAAAAAGAAAAGGGAAAGTGAGTACAAAATAGAAAGGGAGAGAAAGGGACAAGCATAGCATTGTATTGTAGTGCCTGTTGTTTGACATGCTTGCTTCTGTTATATATGTGTATGATTGCTAGCACAACTGAGTCTTCAACTCAGCGTTTATCAATTGATGAACGTAGGTTTCGAGCTTACTGTTGAAGGCCCAGAGCAGTCATTGCCAGAGTCAGCAGAGGGGCAGATTCATCAGCAAATCCCAACCTCAAGGTGGTCCAGAGCAGTTGAGCATGCTTTCTTTTTGTAGTCTTGTATTGTAGCTTGTATAACAGAGAGGCAGTAGTGTATTTATAGTTTAGTGGTAACTTGTACGGTTATGTAACCAGAACCTTTGCATCTTAATAAATATACTTTTGTTCTTGACATGTTCATTCAATCGAATGTATGTTATTATCAAGGGTTATGATTGGTTCTGTTTGATGATTTCACCACCATACAATCTATTGTCCCCATACGACATCTTTTTATACATGTACAGGTATCCCTTGTAGTGTATACAATGGGTTTTCATATGGGAGGTCGTTGTGTATGCTATGGGAGCATGTTACTCCAGGTATGCTATGGGTTTCCATATGGGAGGTCGTTGTGTATGCTACGAAAGCATCGACTGCTGACCCAATGGTAACTCAGTTTCCCCAATTCATGTGATTTCTTCAAGCACAGAGTCAGACATTGCCTGCAGTTTCTGCCCTACCTCTAGTGGAGCAGAGGGAGGAGTAGAAGTTGGACTTCACGAAGTTACGGTTGTATGGAGCCATGGATTTCACCAGTACTACTGAAGTGCCCGGAAGCGGTAAAGTTCTAGTATGCCATCTCTATGTTGCAAGAGGACGCGTATGAGTGATGGAAGACTATTCCTCAGAGTATGGCTAATCCTTCCGTGTTGATGTAGGTAGATCTTCAGAGGGAATTCTGGCAGAAGTACGTGCCTTCGGCCTATACTGACCAGAAGCTGTAGGAATTTTTAGGGCTGAAGTAGGGAGATATGTTGGTGGTTGACTATGAGAAGGACTTTACTCGATTAGCCTATTATGTGACTCATGTTATACCATATAGATGGGTGAGGTGTAAGCGATTCGAGTAGGGCTTGAATCCTCGGCTCAGAGCATTCGTGCAGACTTTTCAGTATGATGACTTTTTAGCTTTGATGGCCAATGCATTGGATCTCAAGCGTATAATACTTGAGGATGACGCTTGACAGGAGTCGACGAGGATATCGTTCAGGGGACCGGGTTCTTCTTCGAGTTCTTTGAAGAGGGGCAAGTTCAGGAGTTCTTTTTCCCCCAGGTTGGCGGATGTGAAACCGATGCCATCGCGGCTAGAGAAGAGTAGGAGACCTATATCTTATGGTGGTAGTATAGGTGTTGGACCGTATTCCTATCATATATGCGGTCAGATTCATTATAGACCTTGTCGGGTGGGCAGCACTGCATGTTTCAAATGTGGAGGTGCAGGTCATTTTGCCCAAGAGTGTCTAGAGCAGTCTGGTAGGCCCGTTTGCCCTGTTATTGAGAGTGAGGCTCGACAGCAGCAAGAGCAGAGACCTAGCTTGGTCGGTTCTCAAGGGTCGGAGAGAGGTAGAGGCCAAGGGAGAGGCTGAGATAGTGGTAGACGTGGCACTAGTTAGGGGTCAGTTAATTAGATTATTGGGGCTCCTGCTAGAGTCTATAACTTGGTGCACCGAGAGGAGCAGCAAGCAGCAAATGTGGTACTCGGTAATGTTCTTATCTTTGAGCATGATGCTTTAGTGTTATTTGATCCGGGTTCATCATATTCTTATATTGATTTACGGTTTGCTCAGTTGATTTGTATGTTGAGTGAAGGGTTAGGCAATGGGATAGTAGTATCTAGCCCCCTAGGTCGAGATGTGGTGGTGTATCGAGTGTTTAGACATTGTCCTCTGATTATACAAGGTGTACGTTTCTTATCCGACCTTGTAGAGATGCCATTCCAAGAATATGACATTATACTGGGAAAGGATTGGTTGGCGAGGAACAAAGTGGTGATGGACTATCAATGGAAGATAGTGACTCTTCAATCTCCCGATCAGGGGACGATTCTGATTAAGGGTAACATGCCATCAATGACAGCGAGGTTAGTGACAGCTGTAATTGCGCAGAAGTTGCTATTACATGGCTGTGAGACGGTGTTGGCTCATATGAGGGATGAACGACAGAAGGGCATTCAGTTGACAGAGATTCTGACAGTGTGCAACTTCCCTGATGTGTTTCCAGAGGAGTTGCCAGAGTTATCGCCTGAGAGGGAAGTGGAGTTTGAGATCGAGGTGTTACCTGGTACCAAACCTGTTAGTGTATGCTCTAGAGCATCATGTGTATTTGTACTATACGTTTTCATTAATAAAGGCATTATTCATTATATAGTACAATGTTTTAAATGAACTTGTTTTACTTGGAGTATTAAACTATATATTGAAGTCCAT
>CANYBF013572960.1:0-28250 GCA_948192965.1 Dalechampia spathulata
CATTAAACTGAGTTGATAATTTATTTGTCAATATTTTGATATGATGATTTAATTAACATTATTATGAGAATTTTATGTTAATGAAATTGATTATGATAATGCATGATTATTATAATGTTTGTAATATATGTTATACTAGCATCACTGAGTTTTATGCTCAGCGTTTGTCAATTGATAAACGCAGAAATTAGTTAAGTCGGGAAACAAAAGCATTAGCGGTTGGCAGTGGGACTTTGAAATGAATTGTTGGTAAGGATTTGGATTTCTTTCAGACTTCTATTCCACTATATTCGTGCAAACTTTTAATATGGTACTTGGCAGTATCTTAATTAATTGGCAGTATTACTAATTGTGACAATGAATATTTATGATGATTCATAAATAAATAAATAAATATGTATGAATGTTAATAATGATGATATGATGATAAGATAATTATTGATGGCTTGGTAATACCTGGGAATGATAAATGGAATGGATATCATTAACAGATCGTATACATGATATAATTGTAGTAAAAAAATGTACAGTTTAATGTATGAAATCCTTTGTAGTATATTTATTGACTTTCTAGAATAGGAAGTTGATAATCATTCTACGAGAGCATGTTACGAAACCAAAAAATATGAGAGTTGAGGTTTGAAAAACTTCAAAAGTATCATCTTTATAAGCTAGGAATGCAACCCAAGTAAATCTAAAATAATCATCTACAATAATAAGTGCATAATGCATGTCTTCTAAACTGGCAACCTTTGTAGGTCCAAACAAAACCATATGAAGAAGTTGAAATGGTTTAGTTGTTATTACCTTGTTTTGGGGTTTAAAGGTTGACTTAACTTACTTACCCATTTGACAAGCACCATAAACTTTATCTTTGAGAAACTTCATTTTAGGTAACCCAACTATAAGCTCATTTTTGCTAAAATCTCCAACATTGTCCAAGCTTGCATGGTTAAGTCTTATATGCTACAACCAAGAGTCTTCACTTATAGAAATAAGGCACTTGACAGCTTTGTTAGTAAATGAATTTAAATCAATCATGTAAATATTTTCAATTCTATCACCTTGAAAAATGAGTTTGTCATCATAAAGCCTATATAAAAAAGTAACCTTTAAGATCAAAGATTGCTTTAAATCTACTATCATAAAGTTGACTTATGCTTAATAAATTATGTTTTAATACTTCAACTAAAGGAACTTTATAAATAGAAAAACATGAGTTTTTACCTTTCTTAACAATACCCACCACTTTACCTTTGATATTGTTACCAAACATGATATTTTAACCATCATTCTTTTCAAAATATGAAAACAAACTTGCATTTTTTATCATGTGTCTTAAACATCCACTATCAAGATACTACTTATTGAAGGTCATTTGGATTTCAAGTACACCTATCAAGAAAATACAATCATTTGACTTTAAGTACCCAAATATATTTGAATCCTTGGGGATTAGTAATAAAATCATCATTTGAGATATAAGCCCAATGACTCATTCTAATAAAGTACTTATTATTTGTATGTCCTTTCTTTCTATAATAATAGCATGTCACATATTTAAATTTTAAAGCATGATAATTATTACTTTTTCTTTTATTTTGAGGAACATGGAATTGACTTCCTTTGCATGAACAAATGCATATATATGACTTCTCATGCCTCACTTTAGATTTAGTGAAATAATTAGTTTGAACTCCCTTGTTCTCCCACTTTCTTTCACTTCTCTAAAGGATGATGAAAATGGTTTAAGAAATATTAGTCCTTTAGATGAAGAAGGAGAACTTTGATTAAAACTAATGTCTTCCTTATCACCTTTAATGTCACATTTACTTTAATTATTATTATTTTAACTATAGTTGTAAGTATGTTAAGTCATATTTTTAGATTATAGTAATTAAATTAGTAGAATAATTATTAATTAAATGAGATTAATAGTTTGATAAAAGGTTATATATTGTGTTAAGATGTACGGAAGGGAATTTGAATAAATTATTAAATTAAAATAATGAATTGAGTTAAATTGGATTAAGATAGAAATTTTAGGTGATGAATAAATTGACATGTAAAGAATTAAATGAATCTACATTGGTATTATTATATTTATTATTTACATATGCCTAAATATATCTAAATGACTATTGCCCATCATGCATAAATTGAATGGCATAAATATTAAAAAGTTAATTATGGTGTGAGTTAGTGGTTAATCAAGCATAAATACGAATCATTGCTAATTATTATTCTAAAGGGTGATATATAATTATACATTAAAATCCCCCATGGTTCATATTATAAGAGCAAATCTATATGAACATATAAATATACAAAATTGTGTGTTACATGGGATTGAGAGTGATGTAGGAATGTAAAATGTTGCAAGGGAATGTGAATTTGATTTTGGAGTCAACAAATATTAACTATATTGACTAAATATGCTTAATTGGGCTAAGTAGAATAAAGAAAGTGATAAATGGCGGCTAGAACAATTAGAAGAGGGAATGAATATAAAACTTGTCGCTTTAGATTAACTTTAGGATAAATTATTGGTGAGGCAGTAGAGTGTGGACTTGAAAGGGGCGTATATATAAACATAGGGAAGCTTGTGACTTTAACTTGGTTGATTTTGCTCATTATCTTGGAGTTGTTGTACTCAAGCCTTGTTAAATAGCAAAGAAGTGAGTGGTGGACAATGTTCCATAGATTGGTTGTACTAAAATTGAGTCATTAAGGTGAAAAGGGTGTATGGCTCTGTTACAATAAAGGTAAGTAAGATTTTAGACGTGTTATGATGGTCATTAAAACATAGATGCATGTTGCTTAATTAAATTTTGAAATGATACTTTGGAAGAGCTATGCATTCATGATATATGTTCTAGAAAACTTGGTCTACTGTGTGTATTATTGTATGTTAATCCCAATAAGAAATTGGAATTAAAATAGAGTATAAAATAATTAAATTTGAACTAGAGAATTGAATGCATTAAATTGAGTCCTTGTAAATATTATGGTTATAGATTATAAGTGGCTTACCATGTGAGAGGAACAATAAAAACAATAAAGAAATAGTAACCAAAGATACTTAGAAGCAAGGAAGATTAAGTATCTCATGCACATTTTTTTAAGACAAGATTGGACCACCTGCTCATCAATTTAAAAAGTCTAAATATATTAGGATATACACACTTCCATGTGTGTTAAGAAAGACTCTAATAGCATAACATTAATTAAAGCATTGACATATAAAGCTTGAATTTACTACTTATTTTACACATCATATACTAAGTTGATTGGTATAGAATTTTATTAGCACTAATAAGAGTATGTTTGCTAATTAGGTTAAATTGAAATTATAAATTTGACCACCAAGTAAATGTATATGTTATATTTAAATATGGAATAGTAACATACATTATAGAAATTAGAAACTTAACCTTTCTCCTAGGTTAACCAAAAATGGATTTATTAGATACACATTTGACTCCTTAGCTCAACTAAACTGCATTAATTGATAGAATGTATATATGGCTTATAAAATCATAACACGTCACATGAAAAACACACTTAGGAAATAGAATAATACAAAAAGTAGAATTATAGCTTAAATATACAATTTAATACATATGCATATACATATATGATATATCTTTGATGATTCTTAGATACTCCATAAAATTAAACTTAATCTAAAATTATCATGTGATTTGAGGATTGGAAATAAATAAAAAATGTGTATACAACTAAGAGTATATATAAATTCATCACTTCATTCGTGCAATTAACTAATTATCACTGAAAAATGTATTTAGAATAGGAAGAAAATAAAATAATAAATAAATAAATAATAATGAAGCAAGTGCAAATGTTAATAGATTAAGTATCAATATAATTTATTTAATTAAAATATTAAGGAGTTTAAATGAAATAGGTGGGGAGAACAGATGGATTACTACCCTTACTTCATAGAAAGATAAGGGAAAAGTGAAAACAGGTTTGTACATAATAATAACTGAACTATAAATGAAATTTACAAGTAAAATAAAAGGCTTGACAATTCAAGTATAGTGTTATGAAATATTGTGATTATTTAAATGTTATTTATTTAATATTGGATATGTAATATATTGATACATTTGAAATGTTATTGATTTATAATTGTATCATCATCACATAAATACATACACAATAAAGTCATCTATCATATAACATTAGCATGACATTATGGAGGAATAAGGAAGACACAATTATATATATATATAAATATACATATAAATATATTTAAAGGCAAAATAAGGGAGGCACTAGTATATTTATATATTATTAATAAATGAAGCATAAGGGAGACACTAGTATATTTATATATTGAAATGATACAAGGACAATGAATACAAAGATATACTGGGAAATAAATAAATGATTAAAAATATACTCAATATAGATTATGCATAATTAGAGATAGTGATTGTTGTAATCATAGAGAAATAGTAAATTCATAGAAAATGGTGAATTCATAGAGATGACAAAATGATAGAGAACAGAGGAATACAATTCATGTTTGCATTCATTATCATATGACATATTATTACTATGAGAAAAGAGGAATGCAATTCATATTTACATTCATTGACATAGAGCATATCATAATTATTTTATTGGCATATAAAGCAATAATATGGTTGATTCATGAAAATGACAAATGGTATACAAAGTTAATCACAAATAATTACTATAATGATAATTCATTATTATTTGTATAATTTAATTTAGTTATCATATGTATTACGATAAATTGCTATATCAATGAAGCATTAGAGCAATGAGGATACTTCGAGCCTTGTACGATCCTCAGTGTAATAGTCTGATTTGATGACTACCTCCATAACCAAACATGAGACCTTTACAGTATGCTTTGTTCTCATTTACATGCTTCCTAAGCAAGCTTCTTAGGAGATCACCCATCCTATAATTGCTCCAAGTCAAGCATGCTTAATGATCGGTTGTCGCTTCCATCAAATTAATTCCTTACAAGCTAAATGTTGGAATTATGATTTTTGTAGCTGTGGAAGTAAGGGTCGAATCCCATAGAGATGGCTTCAACTCACTTAATTCTTTGCATTTAAAAATAAACAAGGTGAATCAGAAAGTAATTAAGACAAACGAAGAAACAAATAAAATAAATTTGAGAAAATCAATAAAAAGTAATTCTCCCAACCGAAAGCATCAAGTATTCATTAATTGAATATGATCATTGATTCAATAATAGTTCAAAGGCAATAATGGCACTAAGCCGGTTATAGTTTACCGAGCAAGTCTCGCACGCCCCAATCTTCCCTTATTTGTAAGACGTCATGAAATAAGCTCTATGAAACGCCTCTAATCTCAGGATAGACAAGGTGGAAATAGATTCTCACTAAGTTGTCCCGAAATTACATTAGGAATTAGGAAGACCCGACTCTAGTTAACAGTTGCGACTCAACATCCCTCGTGTTCAAACTAGATCCTCTAACCCACAGAAGTACTACCGCATGTCACAATAAGGATAGCATCCTGCTTTACCACTCCAACAAGTCGAGTGACTTTTCCATATCAAACAACCTACTTAGCTATATGCTAGAACTTAGAAACATGCAACAGGCCTTATTTACATGCATTAGGAACAACAATGGTTCTATGCGACTCAGAATTAGAGATAATAGTGCTTTGCCAATGGAATTAGGATCATTTAGATCTCACATAATCATTTAATGAATGACTTGAATTGCTTCCGATTGAGAAAAACAATCGCCTAGCCCAGCATCATTGGCGAATTCAACATAAAATAAAAATAAAAGAAATAAAAAATCGAATTAAAGTAAAAAGGAACGAATAAAACCAAACTAAACTAAGAGTAATATCCAAACTATTAACTTAAGAACACCCAAATTAGGAACTCCTTCTACATAGGAACATACTCCTATTTATAGAAGGCAAAATAAAATAATTAAACTAATAAAAATAAATAATTAATAATCATAATCTTCAGATAAAAGAGTTTGAATTGTTCCTAATCACTTTTTCATTCAGCTTAAGGAGATTAAGTCTAAGTAAAACTCATCCTCATCCAATCTCCAAAACTGTTTAGATGTTATCGCTTTGGTGTCCCTTATGCCCGCAAGCCTTATCAGCTTCCAGCTCGCAGGTGTTTGAGTTCGACTCAACTTCTTCTTCCTTTAGCTCTCTAAAATGCAGCTTTGACACGTCATTTTGCCCAGTCTTATACCCGCAAGCGGTGTCCCAAAACTCCAAAATCAAAATAAGCTTTAAAACATCCCATTTAAGCACGTTTTCCCAAAATGCATCGTTTTGACCTGTAAAATACGAAATGTACGCAAGTCAACTATTCTAACAAATAAATTATGCTAAAATGGGTGCTTTATGGGCATAAAACATGACATTTTAAGGCTCGATCAAATACCCCCACACTTATCCAATGCTTTCCCTCAAGCATTCTTATGCCCATAACACTATCTCACTTATGCCCACAATAGAACCTTCCCTTAAACAAAACAGTTAACAAAATGAAATTAACACCATTCCATAATTTTTCCTAGCAAGACCATTCATCAAGAACATTTAACTAACCAGCAATTTCAACATAAATCCAAAGAGTCAGCAAGCCTTATCAGCTTCCAGCTCGCAGGTGTTTGAGTTCAACTCAACTTCTTCTTCCTTTAACTCTCCAAAACACAGCTTTGACAGGTCATTTTTCCCAGTCTTATACCCATAAACGGTGTCCCGAAACTCCAAAATCAAAATAAGTTTTAAAACATCCCATTTAAGCATGTTTTCCCAAAATGCATCGTTTTGACCTGTAAAATACGAAATGTACGCAAGTCAACTATTCTAACAAATAAATTATGCTAAAATGGGTGCTTTGTGGGCATAAAACATGATATTTTAAGGCTCGATCAAATACCCCCATACTTATCCAATGCTTGCCCTCAAGCATTCTTATGCCCATAACACTATCTCACTTATGCCCACAATAGAACCTTCCCTTAAACAAAACAGTTAGCAAAATGAAATTAACACCATTCCCTAATTTTTCCTAGCAAGACCATTCATCAAGAACATTTAACCAACCAGCAATTTCAACATAAATCTAAAGAGTCAGCCATAAAAAATCATTGCTTTGCCATTTTATTCAAACTAAATTCATAACACAGTTGGTAAAAAGAACTTGTTTCATTTTGCTAAGCATCCATTGGCCAACCTGTATTTTCAACCATAAACTGCAAAGTTTCATAAGTCAGGAATTGTTCAATTTGAGATCATAAACGGCCCAATTAAGGGGGATACTCTCGCTTTGCCAATGACTCCATTCACAAATTAGTTTAAGGAAAACTAGGCCCGATCCACCTAGTTTTAATCAGCAAAGGTGAAAAATTACATTCTTGTTATAAGTGTTATTGTTCGAACTAAAAAATGGCCTACAAGAGGGTAAAGTTCTCCCTACATTGGTTGCTCCATACACAAGCCGCTTAAGGGGCTATGAGTGCCGTACCACACACAACTGACCAACTATAGGTTTTTAACACTTATGTTCTTTTTTTCTTTTTTTTTTCTTTTTCTAATAAAACAGAATTATTAGGCAAGGAATTTCAGCAAAACAAAAACAAGATTTCCAAATACCAACATAATTTTTTTATTCCAAGCAAAGCGCAGCAACAACTTTTATAGGCAAATACTAAGAATTCAATCAATTTTGCTGAAAGTTTAAATGAACCATCAAAAAAAACATGCCAAGAAAAATTGGAAATGTTTTGAAAGAGGTCTGGTCAACATACATGCATATGAGAAAAAACAGAACAAAATAAGGCATAGCATAAGGATAAATATGGCAGCAATTTGCAAAAATTTTAATCAAGACCTGTCAAAAACCAAAAATCCGAAAAAGTGAATTCACAAGCAAGCAACAGCAACAGAGAAATAATGTAGTAGTAGAATAGCAACCAAAACATCCCCCCCACACTTAAGATACATTGTCCCAATGTGGGCATAGTAGCACAAAAACAAGTAGTGGCAATGGATAAATGAAAAATAGAAAAGTTTATAACATTGCCTGGTGGGGAATTTATACTGCATAGTGCACTTCTCATTGCTGCATCTCAAATGAATGGAAAGGCTTGCCAATCTCTGCATCAAGCTCGTCCAAGCGCAAGAGAATCTATCGTATGGACTCCTCCAAGGTTGCTGTTAACTTGTCAAGTTACTTGTGGAGAGAATTGAGTTCTATCATAACAGTAGCATCGGTGGGACCTGCTGTTGGTGGTAGCTGTATGGGCACAGGAGAAGCTCGTGTGACCGATTTAGTCTTCCTGAAGACTCTCTCTTTTATGGCCACAATTAGCCCCGGTTTATAGAATTCAAAGCCAGGCTCACCCTCCTTCTTTTACAATAACCCCATCTCATCCAGAGTAAAAATGTCCAATGGGACCAAATTAACTGCCTTGTGGAGATTGTGGTTGGTAGGATTGAATACCTAAAGCTGGATGGCAAGATGGGTAATGATATGACCAAGGATAAGCCTTTTAGAGTTGGCGACAGCGGCTCTGAACTGGGCAGTGATGAAACAACCAAGATTTACCTATTTTTTATGCACAATACAATCCAATAAAAATAGCTCCACTCGAGTTATAATACCGAGTGAATCATTACGGTAGGAAAAGTTGTACGCAATCAATCAATGTAGATAAGTCAAAGAACCATCAAACAAGTAGCTGTCTTTGGCAGAGCCTAGATCATATCTCTTGGTTGAGGCAAGGGCATAATGTTCCCACAGAGCATCGGCATCAAACTCAGCTGGTAAATCACAATATCCCTCAACGTACTCATCTGTAACCTCATCAAGCAATCCCAATGTTAGATTGAATTCATTAATTGAGAAGGAAAAGGATTTACCCATTAACCGAAATTGAATGACTTCAGGGCTATCTAATCTGATGAGCTTTTCCTTGTCTAACTTGTAGGTACTATAGAATTCATAGACCAGCTCATAGAATATCGGGCACCTAATCTAGAAATACTTCTCCCAAACTGTCGCCTTGATATGCTCGAATACCAGAAACTACAGCTTGTCAATAGCAGAAGGGTCAATCAATTTTCCCTGCACCACTCGCAAATTAACAACCTTGACAAACATCTCCTTATCTTCCTTAGAGAATTTCAAGTTGCCATTAAGCTTGGACAGAGGAGGGGGAAGTGTTCCACGTAGTCTTTTTACTCTCGCTCTTATGGGCATAACGTCTCCCGATGTGACAGCAGCACCAGCTCCCCTGTTTTTACTTTCGGGTTCCTTACCCGACTCTTCTTCTTCTGCCCCTATCGACTATTTCTGAGTGGGGCTGCTAGACTCCTTGTCTCTTTCATCCTCCTGATGTACTTCCAATTCAATGGTCATGGCTTCAATAAGCTTTTTGCTTAAAGCATCAGTGCCATCATCCATAATTTTGGGTGGCAGACATGATTTTTTGAATTGTCGTGCAGCTGGTGGGTTTTTACCAGTGTAGACCTTGAGACCAGTGACTTCTATTTCTACAGTGGGCTTGGACGGCGGTGTGAATGGATTCAGACTCTTTATAACTAGTGTATCTTCCTCTATTTCGATTGGGTCTTTGCCTGTGCTGCGTTTCTTGGTCTTGGATCCACTGCCACAAGAAGCAGCTCTAGTGTGCACCATGGTGAAAGAAAATTGTGAGCTAAAAATGGAAAGAAAGAAAATGAAATTAGGTTTATGGATGGAAAGAGTATACTCGGTAGAAATAAAAGGGGGAAAGAGTTCTAAGTGAATTAAAATCTTAATGCTCAAAACTCTCAAGGTTTCCCTCTTTTATTTTAACTCAAATTCGTTTTCCCGTCAAACCCAAAAATAATTTTAACCCATCTGCAAAATTTACCTTAAAGTGAAAGGTAAAATTCTTTTTAATTGAAGTAACTTAAAAAGAAGGATCCATCAAATTAAATGTGGTTTGGCCTTCTTCTTTTTCAGCAAATATTTCAAGGCTGTATGATCAAAAAAAATCAGCACTTTAGTTCCTAATAAATATGATCAAAATTTCTCTAATGCAAACACTACAACATAAAGCTCTTTTTCCATCATGGAATAATTAAGCTGGGCATCATCTAGCATCCTGGAGGCATAGCTGATCATATGAGGATCTCTCCTATTTTGCTGTCCAGGTATCGCACCAACAGTAAAATTGCTGGCGTCACACATAATCTCAAATGGTAAACTCCAATTGGGCGGCTGCATAATGGGTGTTGAAATGAGTGCCGCCTTCAATCAGTCAAAAGCTACCTCGCATGATTCATCAAAATTAAATTCGGTATCTTTTTGCAACAGTCTGCATAAGGGTTGCGCTACTTTGAAAAAAATCCTTTACGAACCTCCTGTAAAAACCTGTATGGCCAAGAAAAGAACGAATCTCCCGCACAATGGTGGGTAAGGCAAAGATTTAATTATTTCAATTTTTGCTCAATCAATTTCGATGACTCTTTTTGAAACCACATGGCCCAATATCAAACCTTGCTCAACTATAAAATGGCATTTCTTATAATTGAGAACCATATTCTTCTCAATGTAATGTTGCAAAACTCTAGCTAAATTATTTAAACATTTATTAAATGAATTACCATAAACAGTAAAATCATCCATGAATACCTCGATAATGTTTTCCATAAAATCTGAAAAAATGCTTCCCATGCAATACTGGAATGTTGCGAGCGCGTTACACAGCCCGAATGGCATCTTGTTGAATACGAAGGTTCCAAATGGACATGTGAATGTCATCTTTTCCTGGTCTTCTGGAGCAATGGGTATTTGGTAAAAACCGATGTAACCATCAAGGCAACAATAATGAGTCCAACCTGCTAAACGTTCCAACATCTGGTCAACAAAAGGTAAGAGAAAATGATCTTTACGAGTTGCTGAATTTAATTTCTTGTAGTCAATACAAACCCTCCACCCATTTTGGACACAAATAGGAACCATTTCTTTTTCCTCATTATGGACCACTGTTATGCCTGTCTTTTTGGGCACAACATGCACTGGACTAACCCATTAGCTGTCAGAAATTAGGTATATCATTCTAGCATCTTGCAGCCTTAGGATCTCCTTTTTCACTACCTTCATCATGGCTGGGTTTAGTCTATGTTAGGCATCTCTAAATGACTTTTTATCAGGATCTAGCAAAATTTTGTGCATGCACGTGGACGAGCTTATACCCTTAATATCAGTTATGGTCCAGCCAATTACTTCCTTGAATTTTTTAAGAACTCCAACCAAGGCATTCTCCTCTTTTTCACTCAATTTGTTGGAGATGATCACAAGTAGTATCTCTCCTTTGCCAAGGAAGGCATACTTTAAATAGCTTGGCAGCGGTTTTAACTCTGATTCGAGTGCCTACAAGGTTAAACTAATCAATTTAAAGTAAGGATTATTCAAATCAAAATTTCATTCAATCTTAGGCTCTTCATTCAATTCGTCAATGGCCTGCATCACTTCATCTTTCAAAAATAGCATCTCCTTATAATCTTTGGCATTATTGAGTGTTATTCAAAGTTCATCTTCTCTATATAATTCAAAAACTTGTTGTACGCATGGCTCGATTATGCCCATAGCATAGGCGTTGAAGACTTCTGGAGGGTACTTCATAGCATCATACATATTAAACTTTATCACCTCTCCATCAAATTACATGGTTAATGTCCCTTCATGGACATCAATCTTAGTTCAATCGATTGTCAGGAAAGGTCTTCCTAACAAGAGATCGGATGACTTTGGGGAAGTTTTGTTGTCCATCTGCATGATATAAAAATTTGCAGGAAAAATCTATTCATTAACTTTCACAAGCACATCCTCCAAAACACCAATTGGATATATGGTTGACCTGTCCGCTAATTGAATCATAAAACCTGTCTTCTTTAATGGACCTACATTTAAAGATTCATACACACTTGCGGGCATAATGTTAATTGAGGCTTCTAAATCACACATATCACCGATCATAATAAGGATTGTGAAAACTCTCTTATCTTTGCATTTCGGTGGCACTTTCCTCTGAATTACTGCCGAAACAGTTTCACTCATATTCACCTGTTGAAAAGCTAATTAACTTATATTTATTGGTACACAAGTCTTTAAGAAATTTTGGCATACCTGGGTACCTGTCTTATGGCCTCAAGCAATGGAATATTGACCTGTACCTTGCGAAAGGTCTCTAGGATTTCCTTCTGCTCCTTTTCTTGTTTGGTCTTTTCTAATCGCTCAAGAAATGGGCAATGATTAATCACAGGTTGGATTGCCTTCTCATGGTCTTTGGCTTTCTCCTCTTGCTCTCCTTTCTTTCCTTCCTTGCTATCGTCAATTTCCAGCTCCTTTTCCTCATGGGTTTTTAGCTTTTTTCCAGCTGCTTCAGGAAGTGTTCGATCACTCCTTAGTGTCACAGCATTGACACTTTCTCTAGGGTTAACTTCTGCTTATGATGGAAGTTTTCCTTGTGACTCAATTCTGCTCAAGACTATAGCCATTTGAGACATCTGATTTTCTATATTCTTTATCCTTGTGTTTGTATTTTACTGATTATGAGTCACAGTTTGCTAAAATTGTTAAACATCCTACTGAAAAGCATGAATGTTAGTTGCCAAATTTTTCACAACATCTTCTAGAGACATACCTGGAGGCTTTTGTTGGGTCAGTTTCTGCTGGAAATTTGTCTGTTGATTGCCATAACATAGGTTTGGATGGTCTCGCCAACCTTGGTTGTATGTCTTAGAAAATGGGTCATATCTCCTCTGGGGTGGTCCTGGAAATCTTCCACCAGCATTCGCTTGCTCCTCGGTTCCCTCCTGCTGAATTGAGGGGTATTGTTTAGTTACATGGTCTGTTTGGGTACAGATTCCACAAGCTTTTGCTGGTTTCATATTGGTCGCAAGTTCCTGTACAACAAATGTGAGCTATTTAATTTGATTTTCAAGGATGGAAACATTTACCTCATGGACCTTTCTAGGCTGTTCTCTTTCGATGCTAAAGGATTGGGCATTAGCAACCATTATGTCAATCAGATTACAAGCTTCTTGAGGTGTTTTGTTCACTATAGCTCCTCCACTTGCAGCATCCATCATCTTCCTTTCTATTGGTAATAATCCCTTATAAAAATATTGTATCAGATTCTGCTCTATGATCTTGTGTTGTGGGCACAACACACACATTCTTTTGAAACGTTTCCAATAGTCATGAAGATTCTCCATATCTTTCTGCAGAATGGAATATATATCTCACCTGATTTGAGCAGCTCTTTTAGCTGGGAAAAATTTATCCAAAAATAATCTAGCCATCTCATTCCATATTGTGATAGTTCCTGAGGGCACGTAATAGAGCCAATCTTTGGCAGCATCTGTAAGAGAAAAGGGAAAAGCTCTAAGTTTAATATATTCAAGGTTTACACCTTACGGCTTCATACATGTGCAAACAATGTGAAATTCTTTCAGGTGTTTGTATGGATCTTCATTCTCTAGGCCCCTAAAAATTGGCAGTAATTGTATGAGTCCAGATTTAAGTTCAAGGGGTCTTGTTATGTCCTTATAAATGATACAAAGTGGGGACTGGTCTATAGGCACAGCGGCCATTTGTCTAAGAGTCTGTTCGTTGTTTATGGCCATAACAGCTTCGTTATAGCTCTCGCTATCAGAGTTATCACTAGCTGTTTCCTTGTGGGCACAAGAAATCTCCAAAATTGAGGCAGATTTTCTAAGTTTCACCCCTTTTCTCAATCTTTTTACATTTTTCTCGACTTCTTTGTCAAAGCTAAGATTCCCTGCAGAAGATTGAGTCATAAACAAAGAATTAAGAATTTTTAATTACCGTCCCCGGTAACGGCGCCAAAATTTGATTGGTTGTCGCTTCTGTCAAATTAATTCCTTACAAGCCACATATTGGAATTATGATTTTTATAGCAGTGGAAGTAAGGGTCAAATCCCATAGAGAAGGCTTCAACTCACTTAATTCTTTGCGTTTAAAAATAAACAAGGTGAATCAGAAAGTAATTAAGACAAATGAAGAAATAAATAAAATAAATTTGAGAAAATCAATAAAAAGTAATTCTCCCAACTGAAAGCATCAAGTATTCATTAATTGAATATGATCATTGATTCAATAATAGTCCAAAGGCAATAATGACATTAAGCCAGTTATAATTTACCGAGCAAGTCTCGCACACCCCAATCTTCCCTTATTTGTAAGACGTCATGAAACAAGCTCTATGAAACACCTTTAATCCCAGGATAGACAAGGTGGAAATAGATTCTCACTAAGTTGTCCCGAAATTACATTAGGAATTAGGAAGACCCGACTCGTCCTCGTCCAATCTCCAAAACTGTCCAGATGTTGTCGTTTTAGTGTCCCTTATGCCCGCAAGCCTTATCAGCTTCCAGTTCGCAGGTGTTTGAGTTTGACTTAACTTCTTCTTCCTTCAGCTCTCCAAAATGCAGCTTTGACAGGTCGTTTCTCCCAGTCTTATGCCCACAAGCGGTGTCCCGAAACTCCAAAATCAAAATAAGCTTTAAAACATCCCATTTAAGCACGTTTTCCTAAAACGTACCGTTTTGACCTGTAAAATAAGAAATGTACGCAAGTCAACTGTTTTAACAAATAAATTATGCTAAAATGGGTGCTTCGTGGGCATAAAACATGACATTTTAAGGCTCGATCACTTAACTATAGAGTTCTTACGGAATGAGCATCAAAAAAGTAGGTGCACCTTATTGGTATGGATAGTACCTTTTAATTACTTAAGTTATTCTCAATTATACAATCTCATACCTTCACAATCTTAAAATCACTCAAACTATTCTTAATTGTATAGTGTCATACCTGCACAATCTTGAAATCACTCAGCCATGCAGCCTCATCCTTACACAGTCTCAGGATCCTTCTTCTTCGGGTGTAGGATCAGTTCATTTATGTACCCCTATGCCTAAAAGCCTGCTAGGAGCCACTCCTTTCCAATGCTCTGTCTAGCACCAGCATCCACTCCCTACCCTTGTCAACCCCAGGTGTCACACTTAGAATACACTTTTGATAGTATAATGTATTCCTAATGGATATTTTCGTCTTTGCAACTATCATTGTATAATTATGGATAGTAAAATAATTTATGCTTGTATATCAACAGAGATACTAAAATTTCCTAGTATGTGGCTTATCTAAATTTTATAAATGATATTCACATATAAGAGATTGTTGGATGGCATGCTAAAATTTTATGTATGGATATTTTATACGAGCAAGTGATGATAAAGCCATAGGTTATAAAATAAATAGTTACAAATACATACCAAATATATCCCATCAATATAAAAAAAAGTTACAGATCCTTTGTGGAGTAATTAATGAATTCCTAATTATATAGTCTTTATAATCATTCTACATGAGCATGTTTTCACCAATCAGGTGTGACATTTAAGAATTTTAACACCATAAATTTCAAATTTAAAAAGATTTTCTTTCAATAAATCTCTTTCTTTTAATAAATCTCCTTTTTAGCCTTTTAAAGATTTATTTTCTTCAATCGAAAGCTTATTTTATTTTTATAAAACTATGATTTTCTTATTTACATCTTCAAATTGAGTTTTAAATGGAGTAAGCTCATTTACTAGATTTTGCAAATCTTTGCTTTCTTTTGAAATACTAGAAAACTTACTTTTGAAAATTTTATTCTTAATAGCTAATTGTTCATATTTATTCAAAACTATTTCCAAGACATTTTCCTCATTATCAAACTCATCATTATAATAAGTTTACAAAGAAGTACTTACCTCATTATTATCGAGTTCATCTTTTAGAGCCATGAAACAAAGTTTTGCAGCCTCTTAACTTTTGTATTCATCCTCATATGAGTCACTATTATCAACCCAAGTTGCTTTCAAAGCCTTCTCTTTGAAAGGTTTGGATGGCTTCTTAAATCTTTAGCACTTATTCCTCATATGATCAAGCTTGTTATATTCAAAGCAAGTAATTGGATTCTTCTTGAAGACTTCCTTCTTGCTTTGATCTTTCCTTATTTTAAAAGGCTTCTTAGAGTCCCTCTTGAATCTTCTCTTCCTCATAATAAGATTCTTCACTCTCTTAGTAAGCATAGCAACCTCATCATCTATGTCATCTTCATTTGAGGATTCATGCTCCTTATCTTCATTGGTGGCCTTCAATGTTATTCCTCTCATCTTATCTTCCTCCACTCCTTGCTTGAGAGTGATCTTATGTATGAGAAGCTTTCTTAAAAGCATATAAATAGATAAGGTGGATAAATCATTAGCTTCTTTAATGGAAGTTACTCTAGCTTCCTAACCTTTTTGTTTTTTTGCAATACTCTCAAGATCATATTGTTGATGTCCTTCTTGGGATAAACCTTTCCAAGTTTCATGAGACCATTAGTAATAACCATGAGTCAATTGCACATTTTTGAAATACTCTCATTAGACTTCATTATGAACAACTCATCTTCATGAGTTAGTAGTTACACTTTCTTTGTTCTAACTTGGGTAGTTCCTTTATGAGTGTCTCTAATATATCTCACACTTGTTTGGTTGTCACACAATGAGAGACTTTACCCTATTCTTCTCGACTAATAAGATAATAGAGCATGTTCATAATCTTCTTATTTCTAACATTAAATTTTGATTCATCTCTTGTCCATGCACTTCTAGCCTTCAAAGTTGTAACTCCTTCAATAGTAATAGTTGGAGAAATGTAATCATTTTCAATCAAGTCCCATAAATTAATACCATCGCTTTTCAAAAAGACTTATATTCAATGCTTCCAATATAGATAATCAGTTCCATCAAAAAGGGAGGCCTTGTGTAAGATTGACTTTTTAAGGTTCATGTTGTCATGATTTTTAGCTTTTTAGCTCTAAGAAGGTAAGTTCTAGTTAAAAGAAGAGCACAAGCTCTGATACCAATTAAAATCCCAGAATAACAAACACAAGATTTATAATGGTTCGACGCAAACTTGCCTATATCCACTACCTAAGTACACAACTTAGCTTTTTACTAATCTTTTCAAGATTACATAAATTAATTATTAGATCAAGAATCAAAACTCTAGTGTTTTTAAGATTTATACTCAAACATTTACAATAAAAGTCAATCTCATAATAAATTCTCTCAAATATAATAATTAAACCCAAGAAATTACTCTCACAAACCCAAAATCAATTACAATATTAAAGCCATCATTCAAGAGTATCAATAATAAAAGAGAGAAATAACTTAATAATTCAAAAATCAAGTTACTTGGAAAATTTGATTTTCAACAGTAAGTATGCTTCTCTTTCAATAGGGACTCATTACTTTAATCATTAAATGCAATTGGGATCTTTATAATTTTTTTTAAAAATAAGATCGAAAAATAAGTCACAGAATCGCGTATGACTATACGACCAAGTGATACAACCATACAAGTACCTAATACTAAAAACACTCAAGAATGAGAAATTAGTACAGACGTATAGGCCAGATGGTATGACCATATGAAACATTCTACCAAATAACTTATGTTTAGAAAAGAGGATCTAGTTAGTATTGCATTTAAATACCGAAGCTACATATTCAAACAAAGTCTCTCCTTCAAGAACTAGTTGACTTTAATAATAATATATTAAATATCTAATTTGATTAAAAATTTAAATTAGTCATTGACAAATATAATATATTTACATTAAAAAATAATAAATAATAATTTTTTTATCAAATTTATTATATTCATAATTATTATCTAAATCATCATAAATTGCATAATTTTTCTGGAGAAAAAATCATATTAGATGAATAAATTAAAAATAAAAAATTAACAACTTAATGATAATTATTAATTTGTCCTTGTAAGATAAAATTTTATTGATAAAACATTCAAACAAAAATATAATAATAAAAAGATAACAAACTAGTTAGCTTTTATACGTTTATTGTGAATGACTTCATTTTGGGTGGAATTTAATCATGAGTTTGGATAGCATGGGTTGAATCTATTTTCTCATCTCAGAAAAACCCTATAGTCAAATGACATCTATATCAACGTTTAGAATTCAATCCCAAACTCCTCGATCTTCTTGTCAAAAAGAAAAGAACAGTAACTCAAGTTTCAGTTGACACCTAGATGTATAAATATATTCTATTTAGTGCAGCTGCCGAATCCTAGAAGCTGGGCCACAAGTTTAGCTATAGAGCAAGCGAGGTTGTCTGCTGCTTCTTGCGTTGACGCCTCTGCATATACGCGTATAACATCTTCCGTACCAGATGGTCTTATGAAAGATCGACCTCGTGGGTATTTTGCTGATAACGAGAAGCAGTAATTTCTATGTTAGTTGATTAAATATGTAACAATCCCGAAAACTATAGGAGAAAACTAGCAAATACATCCTCATTCGAGAACATAGATATATATGCACACGCATGACAGATGCTTGAGAAACTCAAATAGCAATTCCGTAATGTTTAGTAGTAAAGTCCCATCATGAATTTCTGTTCTGTTATTTTGTGCATATGCTACTACAGAGCCAAATTGTCATATTTATAGCAAAGGTGAGAATACGTAAAACAACAGAAAGCAAATGACCAAACAAACCAGAATATCCAGTTACATATTTTTTGTCCCAAATTTTATCCTATTGTTTTAGTTTTTCCTAGGTTCGTTCAGTTTTAGAAATAACCATACCAGAATCAACTCAAAACACATTGAGGTATATCCAATTCTATAAAGTTCAAGTTCTTCAAAAGTAAAGATATGATAGATACCAATTTCTGCATCAATGGCATCTTGAATGCCAGGAGGTCTCACAACCACAGTCTCTGCATTTGTAGTGACAACAGCCGTTCTGTCAACAACTTTGACCTGATCAGCGATGTAAGTAGTAGTGTGTTAACTTCCCATTTGAGAAGTAGTATAAGATCCAGAATGGGAAAAATATAGATATATTGAATTGCAAAATCCCTCTTTGCCAAGGAGGAGATGTGGGTTTTGATTCCTTGTATCCATCCAAGGTAAGGGTACTTTATTTAATAGGACAAGATAAAGTACTTGGTATAGTTGGCAATGATAGTCCAAAATAGATCGGTTGTACTGATTACATGATGAAGTAACAGATGCACTTTGCCTACTTTGGCCTGATTCTCAGAAGTTTGCAGAAGCTTGCTACATGAATAAAGTACAGGATGATGAACAACTGTTCAAAAATAAAAATTCTTAACCAACCTTAAGCTGCCTGCTTGGAAGGTCCTCATAAAGTTCGCTCCAGTCATGTATCGACCATCCTTTATATTGTAAAATGGCTTCAACCAAGAGCAAACTACTTAAAGCATCTCCAACAGCCTGGTTAATCAACTTACTGATAGCTATTAGTCTCAAAGCAGCTTTATGTTGTTCTGAACCTGAATTGACAAAACACCATTTCAAAATTTGAACATGCAGTTCCATTTCACAATATTAAAAGAAGCCCATCTGAGGAATCACCTTTATTTTCTGTGGACAGTTTATTACATTTTGCCTCTAACCAAGATAAGAAACTTTCCGAGAACAATATGGTGCCATGGCCATTGGCCTCAAAATATATCCCTATATCATATTGAGTAGCTTTCTCGTGCAAGTATTTAACTCCCGTTGGTGTAAGCACAAATTCCAGGCCCAACTTCTTGAGAAAATCTGTTGATGCTCCATTCGCATAAGCTGTTTGTATGACACCAATACGAGCTTCATACCTTTCTGTTATTTTTTCATATTTCTCCTCGTTAAGAACATTCAGTTGCTCTTTAATGAATATAGCAAATAAAGATAGCATCTTATCCCCATCAACAAGGTTGATATTGTTGCTATTACTTGATGGTATGAAAAAATAAACAAGTCGATCAGCATCTCCATCCAAACTTGCACACCTGAAAAACTAAAAACATTAATGCAGTTGGTTCCTCTTCCTACCAATCAGTGTCATTTTCCATATTGAAAGAATTTATAGTTTTAGTTGTGAAAACTTATGCTTTCTGAACAGCCATAGCATCTTTCTATCAATTTTAGTCAAATGAATATATCCTAGTTCAGACCACAGGCATCTACAACTTAAAGTTAATTTCCAACAATTTATTATATACAAACAAGCATCAACCTTTCAGCCTTGCTGTCAATCACTATTAAATGCAATGAAAAAAATATAAATGTTTATTAGTTTTACCATACAACTAGATCCTATCGGAGTGAGCAAGACCAAATCAAACTAAAACTGACAAATTCGGTTCTAATTAAAAATTTTAAAACCAAGAAATATTTTATTTGTTTTGGTTTTAAAAATAAGAACGTTTAGTTCACAAACAGAATAAACTAACAAAATTACCATTAAAAATAAACCAAACTGAAGCGATTTTGAAAGCCAATATTCAGTTCATTTTGAAAAACTAATATTCAATTCAATTCAAAGACAACAAATTTTGATTTACAAACCAAACTAAACAGACCGTCTGCTTTACACCTAGATCCTAGTTTAAAAACATATGGGTTCAATGTATTATAAGTCAATCTCCAGCTATTTCAAATATAGGAAGACACATCTGTCTTACAATCAGCCACTGGATAGAAGATCAGACAAAGCAAACATGTTGTTTGTTCGTTCTTTCTGCATTTATTAGTTCATTCTCTAGTAAACACTGTTTTGTTGCGCAAATGCTAACTGGAACTAAATTTATTATTAAACAATGAGGGCTGACCTTAAACCAACATTCTCAGAATCAAATCCCAGCGGAATGACCTTTTCTTTCTGAACATAGTCAGCACCAACACTTTCGTTGAGTATACCTCCTCCTTTTCCAGAATTGCAAATCTCAACAAAAGAAACATTTAGCATGTCTTTCAAGACTTCAAGTTTTTCTCCACCAACGCCATTAGCTCCATCAACAATCAATTTGTTATCTTTCTCATTGCTTTTGCATTTATCAGGAATCAAATCAATCAAGCACCTGTTAACAATAAAAATCTCAATTGAAGGATTCACATAAATTCAAAAGAACTTGGTTCCAGCCACAAAATTTGCATGAATCCAAAACTAACCTGAATGAGGTAGACAGCTGTTCAAAGTAATCAGCTTCAGTTGCTTTCATACCCTTGTTTCTGGCTCTAACCATCCAATGTAGTTGTGGAGTCGTCAGAATTCCCATGTGAAGCGTAACAGCTCCAATGATTAAATTAATTCCCTTAAATCAAACACAACGCACAAATTCTGTCACTTAAGAGATATGAATGACAAACAGGTGCAAGATTATACAACTTTTGCATTGCCAAAGAAATTTAAAAAAGAAAAGAAATGCATACAGGTTACTAATAATCAAAGGAAAGAATGGTGTACTTGTTTAGCAGCTTCAAGAAGAGATTCACCACTAGGCCTTGTGTCTCTTCCCATTAGTATCTCTGCCGACCTGACTCCATCAAATGGAATGCTTTCCTTCTCCACAAATTCATCTATCAACTATTTAGACAATGAAAAAAAAAAACATAAAAGAAAAGGTGAGTACCATCTTTGTCATCCATCACACAACCACGAGTCTACAATGTAGCACTACCAATCAGACAATTACTGCACTAATCAAATCGAATAACTGAAGATACCATCCACGTTCCAATAAAAATAATTATTTAAATGGGCACTAATATATACAAAATACTAACCTCAAGGAGGTGTTGTGGAGTAGGGGCATTGGCAATGGCATCAGCAAAAGGTTCCCAATCTTGAGCAAGCATACCACCACTTGGGTCAGCAATTTTTACTCCATTGTCACTTTCTTTGTTATGTGATGCGGTTATCATTAAACCAATTACTGATTGGGTCTTCAATGATCTTAGAGCTGCCAATATCCCAACTCTAAACACTATAGATCGAAGTAATGATGCATCTGCTCTGAACCCAGCTGTACCATATGATAACTTTACTCCTATTTATCATCAAGATTTGTAATTGAATCAGATTGTAAAAAATTAATAACAACCCTGTTTCTTAGATTGAAAAGTAATTACAATGAGAAAAGGAAACCGGGAAAAAAGAATTGACCTTGAGGAAGTGGATACTGAGAGGAGGAATGGAGAATGAGCGATTTCTGATGTTGGTCCATTTATCCTCTTGGACAAGTCGGTGAGGTGAACAAACCCAGAATCGTTAATTACATAGAACAAGTGTTGGAACTATTGGGCCATTACCAATTCAGTTTGAAAAAGAATCCGAACACTTGAATTGCAAGATTAAGAGAAATCGATCAAAATTCAAGATCTTCTGAGAAATGATCATGAAAATATAGTAATTGTACTTCTTCATGATAAAAGGTAAACATTCTTGATTTTGTTAAGTATATATGACTATAAACATCAGAGATCACAATTTACAAAAAGCAGCGCACCTTTTTATCGTCAACAGTCAACAATCTGAACCAAGTTGGGGAATGGCAGATCATCTACGGCGAAGACGGCGCCTCGAAGGCTTCGTGTTCTCGTCTTTTTGATGATCTAGAGACGTTAGTTCTGTCTTTGATCTCGAAGCCCAGAAGATTTTGGAAAGAATTAAAAAGAGACATCCCGCATTAGCGTCTTGGTGAATAGGCCTTTGATGATGAATACGTTGTTAGGGCTCCTCTCTCCTCTCTGCTATCATAATAGTAATATTCCACTATTAAAATTAACCTTTCCTCGTTATCAAATCATTTAGACTTTTTAAAATATTAACAGAAGTTTAAAACTTTCCTGTGAATGTCCTCTTAAAACATTTTGATCCCTTAAAACATTTAAATAGTTTGTGGAATAGAGAAGATATTTTAAAAAATAACTAAGTAAATGAAGAAAATAAATATGGATTCTCTTTAAATAAATCATGCAATTCATTTGTGACATATCACGTACCATGTTAACAAATTTTATTATCAATTATGTTAATGCTTACTAGCTATTCATCGTTCAAGCTAGAGAATAAGTTTTAGAAGCACAATGTAAACAAAATATGAATAAATGCTTACTTGAACTTGGACAACAACATTTGTCAATCTACATCATAAAGAGATTATAATGGCTATTCAAGTCGGCTAAGCATCATTGAACATTTTTCTTGTATTTTGGTATAAATTCTACTTCTCCAACCCAATCAACCTTGATTTTTCTTTTTTCTTAACATGGATTTCCTTATCTAACAGTCATGAAGCCCCAGATGATTACACCTTCTAGGCAGTCCAACGGTGAGGCTTCTATCAACTCTGAAGATTGAATACATATTTGAATCCTTATAGGAGCAAAAGCATGGCATGTCAGCATGCAATAGCGCAGAGCAACATTTGCTTGATGGCGGTGTCAGATTGGGCAAAGTTATTACAGGTTTACATACCATTAGCCCTGAGAATGTCATTTTGCACAAGCCCAGTCCATTACATTGCTTAACCTCCTCATTCCCCGTTATGGTCATAATTACGACAAATAGAACAAGTACTTTTGCTATTCTCTCTATAAATGTATTCTTGATGTAAACCTTTTTGCTTTTGATTTCTACTCAAATTAAAGTATTCTTCCCAACCGATGTGCATTTAAGGATATTTAGTTCATGCACTTTATAGAGGAAAAACAAGATTTAGGGTTTTACAAGGAAGATCGATGCTGGAATCCATTGCTAATTATAGACCGTTTATCAAGGGTGTAGAATAAAGCTATTTGGTTCATTTAAATATGTTTTGAAATTACATCCCCTCAAATATGCTACTATGTAGTTTTCCTTTGAATTTACTGTTTCTTGTTTCGACTTTTTATGATTTGTCGTTGAACCTAGCCTGTGCGGTGGATTTTCTTTAATGAATAAAATTGTTTTTGGGTAAAAAGAAAACCATATCTTTTGCATGAGACTTGAATTATTAAATTTATGATCATGTTCTTTTTTTTGCAAATAACGACGGTATTAAAGTATTTCAAACAATAACCTTTACGCAAAATAAACAATCAATATAATTAATATGTAATATGTTATAAATATGACTCCTTGACGTGAGTAGTAAAAATATGTTTGGGATAGACAAGTTTATTGGACGTTATTGTAAGCAATGAAAAGATACATAATCTAAGAGGATAAAACCATTTCAGCAAATAATTCATAAGATATTACATGTTTTAATGAAGAAAAAGTAATGGTAATAAATATTTTATAAGAAATAATTGTACCATATTAATATATTGGAAACAAATCATTTTAATTTTACCTGTACACATGATACACTACAAAATTAAAGATTCTCTTTATTATTTCATCATTTATAAATCTCTATCTTTTATCATTTTTATATTAACACCCACAAAATTTATCATGATTTCCTTATTTAACATTTATGAAGCCCTGGATGATTACACCTTCCAGGCAGTTCAACAGCTAGCCTTCGATCTACTCCGAAGATTGAATACATATTTGAATCCTTGTAGGAGCAAAAGCATGGCATGTCATGTTGGTTTATGAAAACATGTTTAGCAACAAAAGATGTAACTTAAAAATTTTTAAACATGTGCTTTCATTGGATCTAGCAATTCTATACGTAGAAAATATCAAACATAGGGAAGATTATGAAGAAGAGATTGAAAACTTACTTACAAGCCCATCTCCTTCTTTGTTGTCCTTCTGAAAGTTATAGTAAACTTTTCAATCCCCAAGATAGTGGATCTCTAAACTATTCATACAAGTAAAGAGAATGATTAGTAGTTAAAATTACTAGTTTTGTTTAGAGACTAGTAAAATAAAATAGAAAGGGGAATGGATGGAGAATGATAATTGAATTCGGTTTTTTTCTTGGTATTCAATCAAAACCAAATTATTTTTCCTTGTTCTTGTGCTTCAAAATTCTTAGAAATAGAAAGAGAAAAGAAGTAGCCAAAATATGCTTCTTTCACTCTATTTGTTTTGACCAAAACATAATGATATAACCATAATTAGGTTTAGGTTATAATAAGTTAAGTCACGTGCATGTCACATGCTTCTAGCATGTGACTTGCATGTGACTGACTTAAATCTCCTTCTAGAAGCACATGGCAATCATGTGCACTTCCATTTAATTCATCATACATGAATAAGTTATATGACATTCATATTTTGACCATTAAGTCAATTAATTCCATCAAAAACTCGTATATACCATGCATGTACAACATGTAATCTTAAATCACTTGTATCTTGAGTTCTACTCATCAAATTTCAGTGATATTGGTATCAAATCAAAGCTCTTTTCATGCTCTTTCTAATGAATATGAAAAATCCAGGTTATCTTATAACCATAAAAACATTATTTCATAAATATCCATTCATGATTATCATTCCTTTACTTTTAGTATGCAACCTTTTGAGCTTTTGGCATGCTGGCAACATATGAATCTATTATTAACTCCATTATATGTAAATCATGAGTGGTGTTTAGTCACATATTATGACTACCTAAATGTCAAGAGGTCATTAGTTTGACTACAACCCTTCCATATCAGATTCCATACAATAAACTCCTTTCACCATCCACTATCTTATTTAGGTTTGAGTATGGATTAATGTCAACTCAATGCATAATCAAGTGTGTTAGACCATGCCCTAAATTTGATGTTTCATGTACCATAATCTTTATTACCAAAATCCCATTATGAAACTCATTCATCAATAGACATTCTACTTTGGTCAGAGATTCCTGAATAAAGAATATTACATGAATCAATGAGATAAAACCCTACACTTAATCTAGGGTGGTGAATCCTTTATTGATAAACAAATACCTTCAATTACTTCACACTATATCCAACCTCCAAGTTATGAATGCCTCCTTTGGAGGAATAAAACATAAGAGACAAAACATAGTGATTTGTAATTAAGATAACCTTGTTATCTCAAGTCTTACAGATACTTGAACTATTGATATGAGTGAGATATATTTCACAGATATAGATCAATTATCTATATGAAATCTCACTGGCAAGGCCTTTAATGAGTCAGTCCTCTACTGCTCATCTACATGTTCACTTTAGACAACTCTGGTCATGATGAATAAGAGTCATCTCTAAATGAAGTATAATATGTACTGATCTTAATTGCATTAATAATATCCATTCTTATTAATACATTGATAAGGGATAATTTAGATATTGAACATTTGCATATAATAAGAATCTCATTTTATAAACCCTGTATGAATTACTTTGTATTGTTCCAATAACTTGGAATTTATTATTTAGTTAATAACCTTTCAAGTAAATTGAATAATGAATAATGCCTTTCATACATAAACTTTAATCCTATAAAAGTTACATGCCTATCATGCTTGCTCTGTGTCTATGCCTTAATGAGAGGGTCTGCCACGTTTTGATCTATGGGAACTCTGTTAACCTCTACTTCTCCTCTACCAATGATCTCTCTAATTAAATGGTATCTCCTGAGTACATGTTTACTCTTCTAGTGAGACCTAGGCTCCTTTGCTTGGGTTATTGCTCCATTGTTATCATAAAATAGAGGAATAGCTTCTGCACTACAGGGAACCATACAAAGTTCATGAATGAACTTCCTTATCCACACGACCTCCTTTACTACATCCGATGTAGCTATGTACTTTACCTCCATCGTAGAATCTGTTGTGGTCTCTTGTTTAGAACTCTTCTAAACAATTGCACCACCATTCATCATAAACACATAACCTAATTGAGATTTGCAATCATTTTTATCAAATTGGAAACTGGCATCTATATATCCAGTTAATTGTAAATCCCTTTCTCCATATACTAAGAACATATCCTTAGTCCTTCTCAAGTACTTAAGGATATTCTTCACAGCCGACCAGTGTTCCTTTCTATAATTAGATTGTAACCTACTTATGAAACTTAAGGAGAATGCCACATCTGGTCTTGTACATAACATAGCATACATGATGGATCTAATTGTTGATGCATATGGAATCTTGGTCATGTAATCTTTCTCATCTTGTGTCTTAGGACATCATGCTTTAGAAGGATGTTTCCCATGTACCATGGGTATATTACCCTTCTTTGAAAGATCTATGCTAAACCTTTTTAGCACTTTGTCTATGTAAGTAGACTATGAAAGACCAATAAGCCTTCTTGATCTATCTCTATAGATCCTTATACCTAAAATATAAGCAGCTTCTCCAAGGTCTTTGATAGGTGTCATCATGCATCATGTTTTAGGAGTTTATATTGTGAAATTTGTGCATTCATTCCTTTATATTTCACTTTGAATATTATGTTTTTAGTAGAATGTGATGGGTGTGTTAAGTGTGTAGATTTTAAGGTACAACAAAGAGAAAGTGAAGAAATTATGGACAAGAAGAACAAGTCCACGATCGTGGCATTCAACTCCACGATTGTGGCCGAAGCTCGTCTAGAAGAACAAAAGCTAGGGATAACTCCACGATCATGGACCTTAACTCCACGATCATGACAAAAGGCTAAGTCAAAGAAATGGCTCCCAAGTAACTCCACGATCGTGATAAAAGGAAGAATTGAAGGTAAAGTTCCCATCAGGCACTCCACGATCGTGGACATTAACTCCACGATCATGGACCGATCATTATTGAGCAGATTTAAAGAAATCAAACACCAAAATTAACGGGATCCATGAGAGAACAAAATAAAAGGTCATAAAGGAGCATTCAAAGATAATGGGAGCCAAGTCAAGAGTGATAGGCAAAAATGAAGGAAAACAAAAAAATATTAAAGTATGTTCAGGGATAATGGGAGCTAAGTCAAGAGTAATGGGCAGGAAAGAAGAAAATGGCAAGAAGAGGAAAAAAGAGAGGACTCCACTACAGAAATAAAAAGACAGCATGAACCCAAGAAGAGGGGGTTTTCCACCAATAGGCAGCACACTCTCAGCTATAATTTTCTTTCTTTCTTCTTTCTTTATTCTTCTTGAAAAGCCATGAGTGGCTAAAGTACTCTATAGTAGGGTTTGAAGTTTGAAATCCCTTACTAGGGATAACTATTATTGCTTGTTTTGAACAATGCTATGAATGTTTAATTTTAAGGGTTGATTCCAGAAGTCAATCTCTGCTTTATGATTACAATGAGAGTTGAGTCATAAAATGCTTGAATAGTGAGAGCTCTTCAATTCTAAAGATTGATTCCTGAATGATTCCCTATGCTCTGTAGTTACAATGAGAATTGAACTATGGAATGCTTATTC